>CABFPE010000003.1:1422115-1462908 GCA_900660155.1 Hofstenia miamia | reverse complement strand
AAAAACTCCTAACCGTAACTTAAGTGCGGTTTCGTGACTGGCACAAGGACCCTGAGAATCGATCCCGTGATGGACTCCAGCCACTACTAGACACAACTCGCCTAGCTGTACATTTTACTAAATAATCAAACCAGATAAAGTAGAAATGAAAATTAAATAAACTCCGAAGAATTTATTGTTCATCAAAATTATGGTTGAATCAAAGCTATTTATAAAATTTCTACAAAAGTACCTGCCGATTTTAAATTTCAAATGATTCGTCTGCCAATATGGCTGTTCATACGTAAGCATTAGTTTGCTCAATTTAATTTGTCAATTATTTCTTGATCGGCTAACAAGTTTTCTTATTTTGAACAATATTAAATCTTAGTTGCATTTTACAAAAATAACTAAAGTTCATTAACTAAATTTTTACAATTAATTTCAATTAATAATCATTCGACGTTATTCAGCTTTAGTTGCTTTTTTGGATGATGCTACACTATCAAAGAACTACACTTGAAAATACAAATAAATATATTAAAAGGAATTGATACAAATTGACAGCACCCAATCATCAAATCAATATGTCAAAAAGATGTAACACTATTTTCAGAGTGCCAAATAAATAGAAAATCAAACAGCACAATGCAAATATAATATGCTGTTGGCATATGAGAATACATGGCAATTACATGTTATTATATCTTATTAAATGAGCTGAGATAAGAAGAACACTGAGCTAAATTTGTTTATTGAGCTAGAAATTAATACTTGAGACACACAATTAGCACCTTGGCAAGTAAGGATGGCTTCAAAGATTTGGCTTTGGCATGATGCTGTATGAATTGGTCACTGCTGGAGTTCTCTTTGGAATGGAATTTCTTTATTTGTTAGGAAAAATCAGTGAACCACCAATGTAACTTTTCTGTTGGAATGCAGGTCACTCTCTGCTATGGTAGACTTTGCAACCTTCAATCTAAACTCTTGAGTTACTGAGTACTGCTAGAGTAGCCAGAGCTCCCCCATGATTCTACAGCATGGTCCATGAATAAGGAACAGTACTCATTGACTTGCTGTAAGATCATTTCCTCTGGATCTGTAACTTCTGCTCACAACATGGTAATTATCTCAATTCTCTTTGTGATATCATAGTATTGAGTGAGGGTTTCAATGTTATTGATCCACATAAAGTTGCCTGATGCCTGAAACAAAATAAGAACTCATGGATCTAAGGTTGCAATTTTATTGTTGATATTTTGCAGCTGAGTGGAGATCAGTTGCCCCTTTTGAAAAATAACTTTGATTGTAAGTTTGCCATCAATATAGACACATTCTGGGTTTCCATCTTTGACAGGGTGTCTCTAGTCTCCTTATACTCCTTTGTCTACATCAACTTAGCAATCTCAGCTGCTGTGGAGACATAGTTTATTTTGTTGGAAAAGTGAGGTGTTACCTTCCAACACCCTTTTTGAATGCACCATGATAGTAAAATGAGCAGAGTCATTATGCAGGGTGGAGGGATGCACAACAGATTGTTCTTTTCCACATTTGACTTGATGAGGTCAAATGTGACCTTTTCCTTTAGTGTAGCAATCCCAATGGTAACAGGATAATTGATCTTGGTGCCCTTGATGGAATCTGAGAATGTGCTGCAGAGTCCACACTCACAGAGTTTATTGATCTGGTTGTTTGTGATCCAAAGTCAAGACATGGTACATTCTATGTCCAAGGCTATTTGTTGCCCAGGCAATTGTAGAAGTACCAGTTCCTTTTTGGTGAACATCTCAGTTAGGCAACACTTCATGAGTCCTAATACATTAGTGTCTCTATTTTGTTCAATGACATGGTTAATGATAGAGACTTTCTCTGCAAACTTGTCAGGGTGGTGCTCAATGGTTAAAATTCACTCATCCTCAGTAATTGACCATGCTGGTGTGGGTACAGGAGGGCTTGCAGCTCTGGGAAACTTTTGGAGGTTGATGGCCTCAATGAGTGCCTTAGTTCTGGGTGATACCTCAAATGCAGATGAGGATAGCAGCTCCTCTTCTTGGTAAAATTGCTCTGGTGAGTGCATTGTTTGCTCTATAACCATGATGGGAATTATTTCACCATCTTTCACAGCCTGTCTCTGTGTAACTGAGATCTTATTGTAGCCACTTTCCAGATAATTCATCTTTTCCAGATTAAACAAGATTTCCACTTTGGTGTGAACATTGTAGTGGTTCACCAGTTCTAAGAACTGCTGCTTTGACCCAGGTTCTCAGCAGATAAGGTGGTTTGTGCAGAGTGGCTTGTGGTTGAATTCCAATGACAGGAACTCAGTTTCTGCAGTAGCTCCCCATATGTACTTTTGGAGGTTCTCTGAAAAGATGTTCAAGTCAGCAAAAGTGATGCCAAGACAATTAATGATCATCTGGGGCAGAAGGTGCCCTAGCAGACTACTTGCGCCAATGAGTCTGGCATAGAACTTTTCAAACCTTTCCATAGCTTTATTGGTTTTTCCAGGCAACAATGGCACTGAGCATGAGTGTAGAAGCCAATTTTTGATCTTCCACACAGCAGGGCAGACCATGAGCTCATGCATGCATTTCCTTGCAAAATGCAACTGAATTTGCAGGTCTTGAGTGAGACAGATTGACAGGATCCCAGGCAGCTCTACAGGACTGGATGGGCAATACAAATTTCTTGTAAAAAAAATGCTCAGCAAAGTTTTGACAATCTTGAGATGTGTAAGTGATTCATAGCTCCATAAGAAGCATCTTGACAGATCTCAAATACTGGGAAGTGGGGCTGTGGATGGTAATAGTGGGCCAAACAGATTTGGGGTTTCTACCTGCTTTGAGATTTGTCCAGATTTTATTGATCTCAGGGTGGCAGCACTTTGTGAAAATGTGAAGGTAACATGCATGTCTGTTACTAGAGTGAGGCCAGGCCAATTTGCATTTATTGACTTGAGGGTTTGTGACTGGATGACTGCATTGATGATGAGCCTTGTGTCTACTGCAAGGCAGTGAGTTGGTATTTTCTTGCACAGAAGGAGGTCTGTGTCAATTAGTTTGGTGATTGAACAAATGCTGGATTGATACATGCTCATGGGACAATAGTAGCTGGTGTATAGAATGGTAAAGTTCTCCATCCTGAAGTGAAAACTGACGACCTGTTCCAGTATTTTGTCCTTGTATTCCTACTTCACAAACATGACTAGACAGATGTTCTTGATCTTAGCTAGCTGATACACAATTTCTATCTTCTCCATTATTTTTGGCTGGTTGACTTTGCCAACTCAGAAGAAGTAGATAATGAGAAAGTTATCAAAGTCTGTGTTGATGCACTCAAACTTTTGGATGGCACACTTGTTGTTTAAGAGCTGGCATAGGTGCCTTACATTGAAGTCCTTGACTAACATTGTTTGGACCATGCTGCGCCAATAGTGTCTCTTGAGGCCTCCATGTATTTTGAATTGTAGCATATAATCATGTTGACCTTAGGTCTATATTCTGTGTCAATAACAAAAGGAATTACTTCCATGGCACAAGTAAGGTTTTTGGTATTGAAAGTCCAGTGTAACCTATTCTTTGTCTCTTCTGATAGATTGTTGTGCACAAAACTGACTGCTTTAGGGGTCACAATAAAGTAAGAATGCAATATTTTATCTCCTACCTTGGAGGTTTTTCTTTGGTGTTCTTCATTCCTCTGGGACCTAACACTAGTAGATGCACATGACAACAGACCAGGACTAGAAGGGGTTTTCAAGTCACTACAGGATGGTTGGATGTTAACACTTATATTAGCAAAAGGCTCTCTGTAATTTCTTAACTCCTCAGATTCCTGATTGGCTATTTGGCGCCATATGTAGTCATCTGAGGTCTGCTCCCAAGGGGCTATTTGGCACTGTAAGTAGTCACAGGAATCATGCTCCCAAGGGGCTATTTGTCTGCTACTTGAGTCCTCTTGCATCCTGCCTTGTTTCTGGTATACACTCTCCTTGACTTAATGAGGGGTGACATCTTGGCTCCTTTCATCTTGTGGATTATGCCTTTGCCTCACTCATCTCCTCACAGGCAGCTGATTTCCATTCATTTCATCTGGTGTGACTTGGTTGTCAAACATAAAGGTTAATTAAGTTCCCAATCTTGGGTATTTAAATGATCTAAATACTCTTGGTCCTTAACTTTATATCTAGGCAAAATATGAGTAGCAGTAATGTTGCTACTATTACCAAGGTTACTATCATACTCAACCTCAGTGAGGTCATCTTCCTCACATTCAGTGAAGTTATCATAAGTCTCAAGTTCATTTACTCTGTCATCAACAAGTGAAAATTCACTGTTAGGGTTGATGACAACATTACTAATGTCTTTAACAGTTCACTTGAGTTTTTGAAAATGGTCAACTCTCCCATTACTTAATAAATATTTATGATGATCTAGCACTTTTTTTATAGTGAATGGGCCTTGCCAGTTAGTAGCAAGCTTCCATACCTGATTAGTGTCAGTGATTTGGCAAGGAAAATAGGCAAAGACTTTGTCACCAAGCTTGTGAGGCTCACCATATAATTTACAATTGAAATTTCACCATTGGCAAATGACAGATTGATTAGTATTTCTACAGATAGTTAAGTGTACTTCTTGGAACTTGTGCAACATATGATTCACATAATTCTCCAGAGTGGGCTCATTATAGTTAGGAAACATGATGGAAAGAGGCATACTTGCCTCACAACCAAACATAGCCTTAAAAGGGCTGACCTTTGTAGTAGAATGCACTGCAGTGTTGTAAAAATATTCTACTGCTTCAATACTGTATTTCCAGTTTCACCCCACTGCTTAGGCAAGAGTGGCTCAAATTAGCTTGATGACCATACAGTTAAGTATTTCCACAACTCTGTTTAACTGTGGGTGATATGTGGTGGTGAACTTGTGGAGTACTTCAAGTTCTTTCATTAAAGTCTCCATAAGGTGGTTATCAAACTGGGGACCACAGTCAGATATCAGGTGCTCCATGGGCCCAAGCTTAAGGATCCATTACTTTACTACTTTCTCTCCAATAACCTTGGTGGTGGTACTGTTGAGGGGGATGAGCCAAGCATACTTAGTAAAATGATCAATAAGTACAGGGAGGTACTGGTATCCTTTGTCATCAGAGGAGAGCTTCTTGATGTTCATGTGCACAACTTCATTGGTGTCTGGGAAGTGTCCAGTTCCTTGAAGCAAGCAAGTGGTACACTTATCAATTACATCTTGGCTGTGGCTCTAATGCCAAATGTGATGTACCTTACATTAAATGTGTGCTCAGTTTGGATGATGCCTAAGTGGCCCTTTTCATGAATCTTTCACACCAAATCTCTTCTGAAATACTCAGGGACAGCTAACCAACTGTTCTGACCTCAAGCATAAAGCAGGCCTGCCTCTGTCTGTTTCCAGTTGTATCTCTGAAAGTATCTGTTGGCAACAGGACTGAGGATGTAATTAGTATTCTTTAATTTTGCTATGATTTCATTTAGCACCTTATCATGGCATTGGTGGTGCAAGATTTCTGCTTCAGTAATCTCTTCTTTGACAAGGATTGGAAGGATCATGTTTCTGTGGCAGTCTACATTGATCTTGGGAAGGCACTCATACTTGCTGAGCAGAATAAATCCACATGGTGTCTTTGCCCTGGGCAGTTTCCAGAGATCATGATCATAGCTAGGGAGAGTGGTCCAATAGTCCACATTGTTATGAAGTCTCCCTGGACAGTGCTTAATAGAAAATGTAAAGTCATTTAAGTATTTAATCCAACAGGCAACAATGTTGGACTTGTCCCTGGAAAATTTCTTCAACCAGGCCAGCACAGAGTTATCAGTGCACACAGTAAAATGGGGACCAAGAATAAAGAAGCTTGCAGCTAAAGTACTGGATCAAGCCTTCTCTGCCATTGATGACTTGGCTAAGCATGCCACTAATTGTGACAGAACTGGCATCACAGTCAATAAAGAACTCTTTCAAGTAATCTGGAGTGTTCAAGCAGGGAATGTTTCATAGTTCTTTCTTGATGGCATCAAGCTCCTCTTGCTCTGCCCAAGTCCACTTAAATTTGATACTGTGCTGTAATAGGAGATATGCTTGGTCTCATTAGCTAGTAATGAGATGAAGGTGCCATAGTAATTTAGAAATCTCATAAGGCATTGCACATCCTTATGAGAGTAAAGAGTTTCAATTTTGTCTAGATGATCTTTAGTGTCATTCTTTACGGAAATATGACCAGGTTTGATGATTCTCCCAATGAAAGTAACATGTAGTTGTAAAAGGGAACACTTGTTTCCACTAACTCGGAGACCAGATTCATATAAGAGATTAAGAGGGCATCTAAACCTTTCCAGGTGCTCAGAGAAGGTGTTACCAGTGACAAGGATATCATCCATGTAGGCTGTTATGCCTGGCTCAAGTACATTAGCACCATTTATGAGCATGTTGGTGACGTAGTGCTGAAAAGTTGCTGGGGCATTGCAGAGCCTGAAAGCCATGTTTTTCCACTCAAAGAGGCAATATGGAGTGATTAAGGCAGTCTTTGGGATGTCAGTGGGCTTAATTGGCACCTGCCAATATGCTTTGCACAAGTTGAGGCAGCTGAACAACTTATACTGACTAGCATCATAGAAAAGATCCTCAATGTGCAGAAGTGGATATGCATCCTATACAATGACATCATTACGCTTCCTAAAGTCCACACAGAGGCAGTACTTGTTGCCTTGTTTAATAAAGACAGTGGGCACTGCATAAGGGTTAGCCTGAATAATGCTACNAAAGAATTAACAACAATCAAATATTTAACTAGTACCTGCTAATTCCAGTTGTTTACAATTTCGAACGTTTTAATTTCTGTTCATCTGCTGATTACGCAGTTCTGCCTTAATTAGCAGTAGCGATTTAGTCTAGTGCCATTTCGCCAAATTAATTAATATCAAAAATACTGCACTATAAATTTACAAAATAACTAATTAATCTTACTCATATGTTTTTACAATTAATATTTTATTTTAATATTCAGTCTTGGTTTCTTCTTCCTTTTTTCTCAATTTGACCACATATGATAAGATTACGATTATGTTACAGTAACATGTGGTTGTATCAGGGAACACTTGTTTCCATTAACTCAGAGACCAGATTTGTATAAAAGATTAAGTGTGCATCCAAGCCTTTCCAGATGCTCAGAGAAGTTATTACCAGTTACAAGGATGTTGTCCATGTAAGTGGTTATGCCTGGCTCAATCACATTAGCACCATTCCTAAGCATGTGGGTGAAGTAGTGCTGAAAGGTTGCAGGGGTGTTGCACAGCCAGAAAGCCATGTATTTCCACTCAAAGAAGCTATACAGAATAATGAAGGCAGTCTTTGAGATATTAGTGGGCTTCATTGGCACCTGCCAATATGCTTTGCACAAGTTGAGGCAGCTGAACAACTTATACTGACTAGCATCATAGAAAAGATCCTCAATGTGCAGAAGTGGATATGCATCCTATACAATGACATCATTACGCTTCCTAAAGTCCACACAGAGGCAGTACTTGTTGCCTTGTTTAATAAAGACAGTGGGCACTGCATAAGGGTTAGCCTGAATAATGCTACTTTCTATAAGATTACTCAGAATCTTTTTGTACTCTTCTCAGAGGTTTTCTGGTACCCTTCTAACAGGCAGGTGAATTGGATGATCATTCTTTGTTACAATAGAATGTTGCTCACCAACAACCTGACCAATGCTGATTGAGCCATAATTAAAAACCTCATGATGTTGCCAGAGCAGATGAGAAAGTAACTCACACTCTTGAGAGCTAAGATGTGGGTGAGTCTGCTCAGTGACAAGAGGGATCCAGATGGTATTGCTTGGCTCCACCAGATCATGAATGGCTGTTAATATCAGTAGACAGGCTGTGGCCTGGAATTCCAGAGTGACCAGAGTTGCAATAATTTTCAGTTGAGAAAGATCTATTTTGACTAATGAATTAGAGCTATTTAAAATAGTAACATACATTCTTCCTTTAGAGATGTGGCAGAGTTCAGGGGAGAAGTTGACTCTAGGGAAACACTTCCCCTTAAATCCAGAAACCATGACATCACCAGTGTATGCAGAGTCTGTGGTGATGGGGACATGTTGCCAATGATGAGGCTCAACAATTATACTCTCAGAAAAACTTAATGAGATATCCTGCTCTAGAATGGTAGTGAGCTCCTGCTGTCATTTCTTTTGCAGATGGAAATTGTGTTCTTCCCATAATTGATAATACATGTGTTCTGCTCAAGGAAGTCATTACCCAGAATTATGTTGTACAGGAGCAGCTGGTTGCAGGTATCTATAACAATTAAATCAATGACAAACAGTTCCTGCTGAATGTGTAGTTCCAGGTTTGGTACCTGACCTTTAAGTGATAGTGAGTTCCCAGAGGCATTCAACAGACATGCAGTTGATGGAAGTAAATCATTTCATGACAAACATAACTTGGAGCAACAAGAGTTGCTAATGATTGAGGCTGAGGCCTGGTATCAATGGTGACATTAATCAGAGATCCATTTATATCTACAGGGATAATGTTAGTATGCAACAGTGAAGTGATTACCTGAATGTTGTGCACATGTTTTCTGGGAAGCAGCACTCCAACTAGTTTAACTGATCAACAGAGCTAACAGGTACATCAGGAGGATAATCTCTGTCTCCAGGCTCATCAATGATGAAGCCTTCACCATAGGCAACTAAATGAATTACAGCACAGCATTGAGACTTCATATGACCTTTTTGGCCACAGTGGAAACAATAAGTCTGTTTGAGTTCTATATTCACTGTGGAAGCAACAGTGCTCAAGGAGGTAGGGGGTTTCTGCAACAAAGAACCAACTTTAAAATCTCCAGCATCCTTGTTGATACAAGTAGAATTGTGAAGCATGTACACAATGCTAATAGCTTTACAAATTATCAGGTTGAGATTGTCTTTGGGATCACACTTAGGTTCAAGGCAGAAAGCCCTGACAAATGTATGAGAAAAGACCATGCTTCGAATATTCAGGGGTGAGTTTGCTTAAGCAGAACAGCCTTTCCACCTGTGTGATATATGTATGGATGTTGTTGCCCTTTGTGAACAAAAGATTGCATAGTAGTGTCTTGTATTGATGTTTAATATGAGGTGCCTTGTATTGGTCCTCAAAATAACTGATGAGAAGTTGGTAATTAGTCTTCACAACCTGATCCAACATCATGTATTGGTTGTATGCAAGACCTTGAAGGTAGGTAGGGAATTGAGTGATGGCAGCATTCTGAGTGGCCTTGTATTGCCACATGGTTAATTCAAAGAAGAAGAACCACTCTTCAAAAGACTGTGAGATTTCATTGATCTTTTTGGTGTAGGATCAACTGGGTAAAGTGTGGTCCATTCTTCAGAGCAGATGTAGAAAAATCAAGTGACTGAGGGGGAGTAATTGGAGTTATGACAGTGGGGGTAACATAAGTATTCACAGGTGCAGGAGGTGAAACTTTCACACTTGGCACATATTTAACTGGAGCAGCAACTGTGGTTAATGTAGAAACTTGAGTCAAAGCTGACTGTGCAAAGGTGGGCTCTCCAGTTGTGAATGAAGTGACAGGGGTAATGAATTGAGGCGTCAATGGTGTAGAGGTGGTGACAATAGGGCTGCTTGGAAGGTGAGCAGAAATCATTTCAGAAATTTGTTCAGAAAGGCATTCAGAAAAGGTGTCCAAAATGTCTTGTAAAACACTGTGAGTTACATACTCAGAAAGTTTAGACTGGGAGAGTGAAGTGTGAGGTGGGCTACTCTGCCTCAGCAGGGATGTAGGCAGAGGTGTTGTCAAAGTTTGGAGTTGAATTTCCAAGGCATTGATTGAATCAATGAAACATCTCTCTCTCAGTTGGGCATCATGAGCCTGTTCTTGCATCTTGGCTTGAAGCAAATCTAGGCATTGCTCACAAGCAAGATGTTGACTGGTTTGTTTGGCAAGGGCAGCTCAGAGCTGATCAATCTCAGTGTTTTGAGGCTCTGGAGACAGTGGTGTCTGCAGAAGAATGTAATAGGGATCAAAAGACAAAGGAGAAACAAGTGAATTAATTCAAGCAGTGTGAGGAGCAATGTTTGGGCTGCTAGTGCTCACACTGGGGATACCCTGAGTGGGAGTCCCATTATGAGACAAGCTAGTAAAATCCATCCAGAAAAAGAAAGAAAATTCAGAAAAACAATTCCAACAAATTGAGAGAAATTCCAGCTGGGTTTGGAGAAACAAAAACTAGTAACACTAGACAGCACAGTGTAGGGTATAGTAATAAATCCAAATTCTAGAAGAATGAGAAAATAACAAAGTAGTAACCAAAATGAGTAAAAATAATGTTGAAGCTTGGTGACAGCTTCAAAGCACAGAACTGCAACATCAAAATATCATAAGAGGCAAAGTTATGCATTGATTGGTAGTGAAGTTGATTCACAGCCATGGGAAACAACTATCCCATCTGGCTAACACCAAAGAGAAAGAACAGAACCAAATACAATATAGAAACAGTAACCACTTGGCACTATGTTACAATCACCATTCAAAATCAGATGACCACTTTGGTAACTTTAACCAAATAGAGTAGAGAGTTCAACTGACACCATAATATATCTAGTATCATGTCAGGGTCACCATGTAGAATTGTAGGGGAGCTCTGGCTTCTCTAGTGGTACTGGGAAACTCATCAGTTAAGATTGAAGGTTGCAAAGTTTACTATAGCAGAGAGCAACCTGCATTCCAACAGAAGAAAGAAACATTGGTAGTTAACTGATTTGCTTAATAAATACAGAACTTCCATAAAGAACTCCAGCAGTGACCAATTCACATGGCATCATGCTGAAGCCATATCCATGAAGCCATCCTTACTTGCCAAGGTGCTAATTGTGTGTCTCAAGTGGTAATTTCTAGCTCAATAAACAATTTATCTCAGAGTTTTGTTATCTCAGCTCATGTAAATAAACAATAAACAAAAGGCATATAACTGCTGTGCATTCACATTCACCAACAGCATAGTATATTTGCAGTGTGTTAATATTATGTGCATGTACAAATCAATTGAATAAAAAGTTGTTATTCCCTACACCTAATCATAACCTAAAGCAACCACAATTCAGGTTGTCACCATTAATGAGCTATTTGTTGCCCCAGACCCAGTGCAGTTTCCCCCAAATTGTTGTGGATCTTAAGTAATAATTATCATAACCAAATCCTCAATGATAAATCTAAAAGGGGTTTGTAGATAATAAAGAGTGAAAAAAGATCAAATGCAGTTGGAGGAAGACAAATTTATTGTGTGCTTCACTACAGTGTCCTCAGATAATTATTACAAAATTCTGGTTAGAATTTACAGTTCAAACACAATTTCCCTCACAAAGTTAAAATGAGCAATCACACATAATTTAAACCAAGGGAACAAATAATAATTCTATCAAAGAACTACACTTGAAAATACAAATAAATTGATTAAAGGGAATTGATTCAAATTGATAGCACCCAATCATCAAATCAGGACGTCAAAAAGATATAACACTATTTTCAGAGTGCCAAATAAATAAAAAAGGAAAATAAGACCCAAGTGACTCTACAATATGACATTCATTGAGAGTCCACACATGAAGCCAAAAATTGGTGACCACCATAGTTTGAATTTACAATAATCCTGAAATTCTAAAATCCAACTGCCACAGTCCAAATTTGCAGCTAATTTGAATTTCTTGATTTATATGAATGTAACCTGAAACTACAGTCTTCATTTAATTCATTTAAATCAAAGAAAGTAGTTAAGCCATTATAAGGTGATCACTGCAGTTCACTTGAACTTACAGTCCTGGTAGTGCTTTAGATTACTAAAAGAATATTCAAAATTTTAAACAAATCAGTTAAGTCATTGTAAATCTAAAGACATACTTGTTAGCCTCACTTAGTTAGAGGAGTGCAAATATAAAGATCCTCTTTCTGACCACAATAAATTGTGATGTGATGCAAATATTATTAAGTGTTTTTTTTGTAAAGCATTTATTGCCAATCAGGTTTTATAAGTACAGGTCAGAAAAATGGTATGGAAAAAATAAGTTCAGCTAAGAGTTAATCACTTGGTTTTTACTGAAATGAGCCAAACTGAAATTTATATTTGAATTGATCTTCTGATTAAGGGAATTGTAATTAAAAAGAGATCTGTAAGTGATTTTACTTTTGTATGGTATAGAAGATATTGTTATATTGAAAAATTGAATTGTAACAAAGATCAGTATCAGTTTTACTAGCATTTGGTTATAAATTATCTTTACTTAATTCACTGATGCTATAGACAATGCAACTTAGCAAAATATTATACATGGCACTGGTGGTGGTCAAGTTATAGATTGAAGTTGATGATGCTGAAGAAGATCACTCATTGCTTATGACTTAATTAATTACTAAACATGTTGCTTAATTAAACAAAGTATGATTACCAAAGCCTTAACTGAAATGGATTTAATGATGAACTGTTACATTTTAATAGTTAACAGATTTTGCATGTATAATGTAGAGTCACTCAGGGCCCTTATTTTTACTTTTATTTAATTAATGGCACTCTTCTTTCATTAATTTGGTGCTAATCTTTGATTAATTTAGTGATTTTAATGATTTTCAGTGTTTTTGAAATTAAGTTTCAAATTTGTTATTAATTGCCCCCTCAATCAAGTTGGATGTGTAATTGCTTGTTTAAATTGCAAGGTAAATTAAGTGAATTTGTAAATGGTAAATATTTACCTTGTTTCTGTATAAAAGTAGGGAAATCATTGCAGCAAACATCAAATAGATTTTGCCTCACTGGATGCTGTTTTTCTTATTTTTAATATCACTAATCCTTTTTAGCTTCAATATTGGTTTAATAAAAATGCATCTGTAAGATCTGGTGATAATGTGGGAGGAACTCTGCTGTGCCTGGGGCAACAACTCACTCCTTGACAGATGGCAGCCAATATTGTGGCTGCTTTAGGGCTACACCTACATATAGGGAATAACAACTGTTAACATTGATTGATTTGTACATGCACTTAAACAACACAATGCAAATATAATATGCTGTTGGCATATGAGAATACATGGCAATTACATGTTATTATATCTTATTAAATGGGCTGAGATAAGAAGAACACTGAGCTAAATTTGTTTATTGAGCTAAAAATTAAAACTAGAGACACACAATCTGCTCCTTGGTGAGTAAGGATGGTTTCTCATGATTTGGCTTCAACATGATGCTGTGTGAATTGATTGCTATCTGAAATACCTTTTTGAGGAATGGTTTAGGTTCTTTCTATAGTGAAATTGGCAAACTACCAATATTCATTTGTTTTGTTTGAATATGGGTTGCTCTCAGCAATGGTAAATCTTTGCAACCTTCAGTCAGTACTATGTGTTACCCAGTGCTGCTTGAGCTGCTAGACATGCCCTGTGATTCTACAATAATAATTCAATTAACATATAATCTGGGAAATAAGGAAATAGTCTTCACTGATGATTGAAGGGAGTTGTAGCTACATATTAATTAAATATTAAATTACTACTAATGGATTACATGTTAAATTAAAGTTAATGGTTAATTTTGTTCTTTATTTATATATACTAGAATTACTATTACAAATATACAAATTCACAAATTCAATGTTTAATGAGAGTGAATTCTTAATTACTTATATTACAAGTTAACCCAAACAACACAAAGAGTACATGAAAGGAATTCATCTGCTGATCAGACATGAGGTCATCACAAGCCACTACAACCTAAATATGTGATTGTTACTAATTACAAATACTTGTGGATACATTTCAGATATATTCAGTATTACATGTAGGAGTTAACAGTCTATGAAATAACAACTATTATAAACAGAATGCTGAAACAGTTACTATCAACAATACTGGATTATAAAGGAATTACAATGACATTCTCACAAAGAACAGATGCAGAACAGAATTATTACAATTGGACACAATCAACAAAGACTCTCTAAGAGAACTTGTGACAACAAGAAGTAAACATAAAGGTGCTTTGTTGAACAGAATGTGAATGTAAAGGCATTCTTGTAATTAACAAAGAACAGAAGCAAATAGAGCAACAGGGAATAAGCATAAAGATTCCCTTGTCATACATAATGCAAATTTAAAGGCATTACTGTATTCCTTAAAATGCAACAATGATATTGGAAACAGAAGTTGAAAACAAAACCACCACCAATAAATGTCAAGGAAAATAGTATATACCAGAAGAAATACTTCTAAAAACCAGAAACAGAAAACCCCACCAAGGCAGAACCCCCCCCCAACACACACACAAGCACCTGCTATCAGTGCTATTGAGATATGACACCACAGCATCTCCAGAGCTGCCAACCCCCAAACCAATGACACAATCACTGCAGGAAGTCCCATTCACATCAAGATCTCAGCCATCACTTAGAAAAGACTGTGAGTTGAAATATTGTTACTAAAAACTCAATTTGAAAGAGAACAGAAGCTAATAAGGTTGTAAATCAGACTAAAATTGCAAGCATTATTGGTGGAACATGACAAAGCTATCCAGAGACAAATCCAATAAATGAGGGAATAGCATCAACTTGAGAAGAAGGCAAAAGATAATCAAAATTGTGAACTCCAAGAAATATACAATACTCAGAAGGTTAATGAAATTAGCTCATTGATGATGTAGAAGAACTACAGAAAATAACTGAGATGCTGAACCAGGATAACAAACTTCTTGAAGATAAAATAAAACTAATGAGGCTGCAGGAGGAAGAGGACCAAAAGAAAATACAAGCAGAGGAGCTGGACATTGAAAAACTGCAGATCCAAACTATTGAATGAATAATAAAGGATAAACCAGAACAGTGGTTAGAAGGGCACATAGAGACAAGCTCAAATACAGTTACAACCCTTTGGAAATAGAAGATGATGAAATTAAATGGTTAGAGAAACAAAGTGAAATCATAGGGAAAAATGGAGATGACAACAAAAACAGAAGAGAAACCACATTTCACAGAATTAATATTTAGCAGAGTGAGACATCACAATATGGCACCATGCAGAGTAACATTAAGGAAATTCACTGGATGAATAAATTCCTTCACACCCAACTTTAATGAGTAGCTTTCAATATTTGAGCTAAACATGCTAGAACAAAATGTCTGCCAGGAGACAGTGGCAGTGAGACTACCCCTATATCTAGACAGAGCAGCATATCAGCACTACTTGATTTTAGACAACACAGTAAAGAGCAACTATAAATTATTAATTGGTGACTTTAAAGTATACTATGGAGGCAAGAGCTTCAAAAGTCAGTAACAACTAATATTACAAAAATTGAGAAGTGACAAATTTGATGATCTATGGTCATATATGCAACAATTGGAACAGATGCTGAAGTTAAGTTCCAGGGAAAATTAATACAATAAATATGATCTTTTTTCACACATCTGCAAAGGTCTAGCTGACAATCAGAGACAAACATTCAAACTCAATGGAGACACAGAGAATTCCCTAGGGACACTAATTGGCAAAGCACTGTCACTAAGCATCATGCTGGAGACAAACAATACTATAAAAGAAAGAGCAACTCTGAACATACAACAAACAATGGTCAGATCAATGGTCATAAGAACCAAAAGAGAAACAGTGGACAACAAACAAGAAGCAGAAAAGAAGCTGATGGGAATAATCAAAGTCCAAACCAAAGAGGGCAAGACAAAAGCACTAAGGAAAATGGATACCCAATGCCATAATTACAGTCTAAAAGGACATGTAAAGAAAACTGTTAGAAACAAATTAATGCCATTTACAATGTAGAAGCCTTCTACAATGAGGAAGACCTCATCAAGTTGGAAGAGATCAAAGAACAAATAGAAAGTGACAGAGAGAAGGATTGAAATGGAGCACTATCTCCTATAAAATGTTCAACTGTTTTAGCTATGACCAAGTTGTCAGAGGCTAAGGTGATTCCTGTAGCAATAAATTGAGTCATATTAAAGGTACTTGTCAACACAGGAGCAGCAATATTAGTGATCACAGACAAGTGCACAAATAAATTGGGGTATGAAAGAGAATTAATGAGCAAAGTGATGCATAGACTAATCAATGTCTCAGGGGACTACATGGACACCAAAGGTACAATAAAGGAGTGAATCTAAGAATTGTGAACAAAATCTTCAAACACACTTTAAATGTGGTAGATACACAAAGAAACCCCCTACCTTATGAACTCATCTTGGGGGAGTGATTTCCTGGAGAAACACAAGTGCATAATTTATTTTGGAAATCAAACAATTAGAATATAAGTGGAAGTATTTTTAATACCCATTGAAATCAAAAGGATAGGGCAGTCCATCTCAAACTTAAAAGGGACATGCACTTGCTACTGAACCAATGGAAATATCACACAGTCAAAACCAATGACATATATGATAATGAAATACTGATATAAAATCAAGCTGGACTGAATAAAAGAAGAATAATGATACCAGCAAGATTGTATGTGATAAAAAATGGTATAGGGAGAGTCCCCATAATGAGCTGTAAAAATAGGATTGTGAATCTTGAGCAAGACAAAATAACAATATTTGGTGCAACAATAAGGATTGAACCAAAAAGTACAGTAAAACAAATGAATGTTGCTGTGGTAGAGAAATCAGAAGAAGAAGACAGCATTCATAATGCCTTACAGATTGTATGAATGGGTCTATATGGCCTTTGGACTATGTAATGTGTCAGTGACTTTTCAGAGGTATATAACCAAGGAACTGAGAAACAGACAACACCAAGCAGAGAAAGGGATATACACACACATCAATAACATCCTGATAGCCAGCAGAAATATACAAGACAATATTGAGAAATTAAGCAGACTGCTGATATTACTGTGCAATGCAAGTGTGAGGGTGAACTGAAACAAATTGTAAATCCTGAAAACAAAATTACATTCTTAGGCAGAGAGATCAAGTATGGCATGATGAAAATGAAGGAAGATGTGAGGCAAATGATAAAAGATATTGTAGAATCAGTGGCTGGAAGGGAAACTTTACTAGAAACGTAATTGACTCCACAAAAGGTTTGAATAGCGTTTACTGAACAGCCACAATTCCAGAAACAGGTTAACAGAGAACTTATAGCATATAGATCTAACATTGGTAATTCATCCAAGTAACAGAAATACTTTTAGGTAGGAACCAAGATGACCAATTCCTATGGCTTCCAGCCAAAGCGGAACATCCGGAAGTAAAGTGCCTAACCTATTGACTGGTGCTACCCTATTTGTCTCACTTGCTTAATTTCTATCTCACTTCAAAAATACAAACTCTCATTTTCATTGTTATCTCTCAGCTCACTATTAAATAATCTGTAATTGCCAGATATTCGTGCTAGCCAACAGCATGGTATCATCACAGTGTAAGGTTTTATAAGTGCATGTACGTGTTGAAATACGAACGAGAGATTTATTATTTCCTTATACATAACCGTATACATAACTTAATGAACCACAATTCGGACTGGGTAGTCAAAAGACCCCCAGAAGCAACGTGTCGCCCCATGCTAGTGAAAGCACTCCCGAATTGTCGCCGACTTAAGCAATAAGTTTCATTTAAAGTAATAAATAAATAAGAAATACAACGGTAAAGACGGCAGTTAAGAGTAGACAAAGTCTATTGAACGTTCGCTACAGTTGTCTCAGTTTATATACAAAAATATGTCATCATTACCTGCCTTTGTTTACAACTTTTAGATAGCAACGTAGTTTAACATGATCAATCTTAAATTCCCTCACAAAATTAAATTTGAGCAAAATAAAAGCACCAACGAGGGGACATCAATTAGACGATAGCAAACTAGGATCGAAATTAATCAATACGTCATGGTGACGTAATAATACAGAAATATAATAAAAGAATAAATTCGAAAAAATCCCTGAGCAACTCTACAATATTAGCAAACCAGAAATGAGGAAGGACTTACAATGAAAAATGGAATTCTTTAACTATTAAGGAACTTTCATTCTTAGGCTGGCCAAGAAATCAGCAAAAAGAACAAACCTATTGAGAAAAAATGTACAATTTGTATGGACTGGCAAGAGCAAGAGGAATTAGTCCTCAATATGCCTGACTATTCAAAAATGTTCATACTTGACTGTTATGCAAGAATAGTCACCATCAGAGCCTGTCTGGCATAAATTAAAGATAATCAAGAAGAAGCAGTACAGTGGTTCAGCAGGAAGTTAAGAGAACCCAAGAAGAACTATGGATAATCCAAATTGGAAATGATTTCACTAGTAGAGAACACCCAAAAATTTATACATTTTCTGATCAGGAAAGAGTTCATAGTGAGAACAGATAAAAATTACTGTTGTTTCTTATGAAGTTTTCAGGTGACAAATCTTCCATATTGTCATGGTGGATCAAGTTCCTTAGTGACTACAGGTTCACAATAGAACACAGAAAGGGGAAACTACACATGAACACCATCTTTTGGATAGCATTACCTGAATACCAAAGTAATGCAACCAAAGAAGATGGAGAGAAAGTGAAATTCAAATTCTTGTCACATAATCAATATGAAAAGCTCCCAGAAATAAATGTAGACAAGAAAGAGCATGTGATACTCCCAATTACAATCAAAGAGGAGATCAGAGAAGAGGAGATAGTCCAGAAACAGAATACAGACAATATACTGAGACAGATACAGAAGTAGAATTGCTGGAAGCAACATTAACAAAAGATAGCTGAAGACATCATAAATAAGTGCTCAATCTGCCTCCTCCACAACAAATTACACTTTCCAAAGCAAAACACATTGTTGGAAAAAATAATGGCAACATCTACAAATGAAATCATGCAAATGGACTTGGAAACCTTGTTGAAGGATGATGAAGGCTATCAACATGCCCTGGTTATAGTAGATAATTTAATGAGGTACTGTCAAATCATCCCATCAGTCTCAATGACAGTGAAAGTGGTGTTGGAGAAAGTGCTGATGGAATGGATACTGAAGTTCAGACCAATGGAAAAAATCATCATTGACAGAGAAGTGCAATTCAAGATCAAAATGTTCAAAGAACTAACAGACATCCTGGAATTTGACCATGGGAAAACCACAGCATATCATCTACAAGCAAACAGAGCTGCTGAAAGATTGAACTAAATGCTGACCAAATTAATATGGGTATTCATAGCTTGAATAGGAGATAGACAGTGGCAACAGGTAACAGAGATGATAGAGTACTTTTGCAATACTGTAGTACATACAACAACAGGGATCACAGCATTCAAGGCAATGTTTGACAGGGAAGAATCAACACTACTGTTGATGCAATACACAAAATATTACAAAGAGATCAATAACAAATACATCAAAATACTCAAAGACCAGATGACAGAGGTCCATGAAACAATGTGTAGAAACATGATGAAATTGCCCATAAGGCAAGAAAATAACTTCAGCAAGAATCTGTATAGTAAGCCCAATAAATTAGGGGTTCTGGTTTATGCATACACAGTTGAAAAGGCAAAGGATGTAAACCAAATAAGGAAACTAAGATCATTCTGGGTGGGCTCATTCACTGTAATAAAAACTCTACTGAGCAACTACTATAAATTTAGCAATGGACATGCACTACACTTTTAAAATTGATGACACACAGTTCAAAATTATAAACAATAAGAATTAAAATTATTACATAATAAGTGATTTCAAAAGTGTAAATGAAAAAGAGTTTAACTATCAAGTATATTATAAAATAAATGAATCTGAAATTTCACCCTGTGTAATTCCTCAATGAGAGGCCAAAAATAAAAATTGTTTTACCCTAAATATGAGATTTAAATGCTATAACTCTGATTAGGAAAGAAGATGAAGAGAAGAATGTGAGATCAATTAGAGGAGGGACAACAAATGAGAGTCCATCAAACATGAATCCCAAGACTATGAAGAGAAGAGTAATTGTAGAGCCAGAGAGTAAGGATCCAGAGAGACCACAGCAGTGAAGAGCAGAACTGCAGCCCACTAGTGCAGAGCAAGTGTAAAGGCTCTGATATGCTACTAGTAGACAAAAATGTATCCTGAGAATGTAAAGCCAGGAGTGCAATAGAATTCACACTTGTGCCCAGTTGTAAGCAAAAAGATGATGGGTTGCAAGACGTGAGCAGCACATCAGATATGGAAGAATTACCGAGCATGAGTGTGTCTACAATAATATTCTGTGAGATTTAAACTAACAAAAAGAGTTATATAGAAGGGCACAAACTAAGAGCTATACCCAGTCACTGCCATCAACAAAATCAAAGGAGCACACAGAGAAAATGGCAAAAATAGGAACCTGTACTTTGTGGCAAACAGAAGATTTACTGAAAATATGCATGGGAAATTGTTGGCATGAACATTTGGTGAAATAGCTGCAAAGTAAACAAAGGCTAAAACAAAAATAACAAACACATTGAACATGTGAATGTGCAGATGGAGCACACATACTTCAGAAGCACAGTACATGTGGCATTTGACAAAAGATTCATATTAGAGGAAATTCTAAAACCCATGACCAGAAACAGAGAACCTCCTAATTATCTACACATTGAAGGAAGCAGAATATATAAAAACATATTGAAGAGGATTGACAAGGTGGTAATGACATCCTACATAGAAAGAATTTACCTTGTAATAGTAAGCACTAGGCAGAATATGATGCCACCAGACAACATACAAGTTATGGTAGAGAGAACACAAAACACATTTATAATTGATAATGCCAACACACAGCAAACAGTATCACACCTAATTGAAATTGACCTTATTTTAGATCAATGGAAACCATCACATAGAATAATGGTTGCACCCAAGATGGCAGTCAATATGCTTCTACAGGCACAAACATTGGAAACCATGAGTTTCAAAGAAAACGTAGACCAAATTACAGTTGTAAACATTAGATGCAGCCTTAATCAGCAGAAAGAGTTCCTTAAAGAACTGCAAGGAATATGGAGAGACACATAGGCAGAGCAGACAACAAATGAAACATGGATGACAATAGAGATTAGCACACCAATATTGAAATATCATCACTCAATGATAAAAATACTGGATGAACTTCAAAGGAGCTACACCTGCAGATGCAAGTCAGCTTCTGGAACATATTCCAAGAATTAAACTGCCCACTTATAAAGTATTGAAGCACTGCATGGATTTTGACAATCATTTTAACTTATGATACAAAATACATGCCCCAATCAATTGATGCACAGGCTCAAAATCACAAATGAAAAACATCTAGAAATCAATGTATCACTGATAATGCATAGAACTGGCTGCTGAGAAGTGTAAATGCTAGCATGTTTCCAGTGAAAGCCAGAAAGGCAAAAGCTTAATGCAAGAGTTTGACTTAGCTAGTCAGCAATTGAGTTCTCACCAAGAACACAAAAAGCAATCAACAAAGCCAACATGGAAAATAGGATGCACAAATATCCCCATTAGCACTATAATGGATTTAGACACATGATGATCAATACCTGATGTGAAAAACAGTCAAGAGAGAAGAAAAAGACAAAATTACAGAACAATACTATGAACTATTGAATGAATCAATTTCCAAATCAGTGATGAAATACATCTACATAGAAGCATTCACAGAGAGAGAATTGGAAGCAAGTGGCAATTGACATTGAATGTATTACCACAAAACTCACAATAAGTATAGAACAAATATAATGCCCAAGTAAAACCAGACTAACCACACAATTCTGGAATGGGGTAGGATCAAAAAATGTAACTACCTGGCAATGTTCAGCATATTTAAAGCTGGTGAGGTGAAACACACAGAATAGATAGGGAAGAGGAACCTCCAAGGTTTGGTTTAAAATTTGAATTTTACAAAATTTGAGTTGAAAATTTGAAAATTTTTATTTGATTTTAAAGCCCTGGTTCTGACTCTTTTGATATCTTTGCACAAATATATCAAGCATCCAAACCTAAATACCTCTGTGAGGTTTTGCTTGAATAATGCTATCATGCATTGATTGCCAGATAGAGTGATTCCCTCTTTCACATTTAAAATGGCATTTGACAATAGAATAATTCCTTTTACCTTAATGACTACAATGGTCTTTGCGGTTGCAAAAAATTTGGTGGCTCAGCTCCAGACTTGTCTATTTCTTATATGAAAGCTACTCTATAAAGGTTTTGTCTATTGTGTTCATTGATGACTTGTCTCATAAAATGGCCACTGCAAGAAGTAGAAATACAAACAAAGTGAGAACCCTATCACAGGTTGTGTTGGTTGGTGTGTTATATTTGCAATCTCATCTTAAAGTTATCTTTAATCCTATTTCCTGTATTAGTGCTAAACTTTACATTAGTGTACTTTTTTAACATTCCATTTGTTATTGATCAGTAACAAAGCAGCTAGATTACTTTGTTATTCTAATTCTACTGGATTTGCTGTTTATCTAATTTATTAAGAAAATTAATGAATAAGATTTTTGTATGGTCTTTTGACCAGAGACACAGTTGTACTTAAGATTTGTTCCCTAACTCAAACAATGAGTGTTCACTGTAAAATTATTAAGATAATTTAGTAAATTTTAAATTGTTTATTTAATCAAAAACAGTTTGAAGTAAGAAGTTCTTTTTAATAAGAAACAAACTATGGCTACACATAAGCTTAGAAGAAGAATATTTAATTATTCAAAGAAGGTAAAGAATAGAATAATTTCCTTCTTCATTGGATCTGTCTAGTATTCACAACTTTTCATTTACAAAGAATAATTACCACTACATATAAACAATGTAAACCAATTTTTGAACACATTTATACTAACTTCTTTATATGTGAATGGTGTAACATCCTCCACCTAGCTTATTACACTGTGTCTAATTACTGTTAAGGAATGCTTGGTAAACTGCGGGTGAGGTGTTACCAATTTGTTGAACCATCAGACTTTCCTCTCTTATTAACTAGTTATGTTAATTTAATAATTGAGTATTAACCATCACTGTTTAGGTGACAGAGCAGTATGACGTTTCCTCTTCAGCTCTTCCATGGGCTCCTGCCCGAAGCTGATCTCCACAAGACAGCTCCTCTCCTTCTTAACCAATGATTGAGTCCATGGCACCACCTCAGCTCAACTGGAATTAGTTATGTGTACCCTACGTTAGCTCGGTGTGTGCACTCAAGTAAAGTTGTAACTGACTTAAACTCAAAGTTGTAAAGTGTTTGTTGTTTTGATTTAGTAAAAGCAACCGGGCATTGACACTAACTGCATTTACAAAATATTAGAATAGCCATTACGGTAAAACTTTGGGCTTACTAATTTAAGTAATAAGATTGCAGTTTCCTATACCTACATTTAATAGTATTACATGTAAGGTCATTTATCAAGTCAATTATAGTCGAGTCTCCTACATTTAAGAATATATATATATATCCCTAAGTGTCGACTATCCAGTCGTTTCAGGCATTGATTATTTCATACATGTATTGATCGATAGTCAGACTAGGCAAGAATCGAAAAACTCCTAACCGTAACATAGGTGCACTTTCGTGACTGGCACAAAGACCCTAGAATCGATCCCGTGGTGGATTCCAGCCACTACTAAACACAACTTGCCTAGCTGCACATTTTATTAAATAATCAAACCAGATAATAGTAGAATGAAAATTAAATAAACTCCGAAGAATTTATTGTTCATCAAAATTATGGTTGAATCAATGCTATTTATAAAATTTCTACAAAAGTACCTGCCGATTTTAAATTTCAAATGATTCGTCTGCCAATATGGCTGTACCTACGTAAGCGTTATTTCGCTCAATTTAATTTGTCAAATATATCTTGATCGGCTAACAAGTTTTCTTGATTTGAACAATATTAAAGCTTAGTTGCATCTTACAAAAATAACTAAGATCAATAACTAAATTTTACAATCAATTAATGTTAATCATTCGACGTTGTTCCTCGCTAGCAGCTTAGTTGCTTTTGGATGATGCTAGAATGGGAATAATAGTTCAAGTGAATAATAACTCATATCAATTTAACCTAACTATAGGATGACCTTAGTATGCAACATCAATTGTAACATTTGGAATTCAGCAGTGGCATTACTAAACCCAGATGTCTAAAGTATTTACTCTAGCCTCTATCTCAATTTAAATAACAGAAGAAAAATAAAATAGAGTAAATAAATTTGATTTTAACTTGTATATCTAAACACAAATAAATACTTGTAAAAATTGAGAATTAGCAAATACAATAATAAAATGAGTAATCACACCATGATTATCAACTTAAAAAAACAAGTAGATATCAAATAAGTAATTTCTTAAATAGTTAAAAGTAAACTATATAATTTCAAGTAGAAAAAGATTGAGAATTTAATTACTTAGTTAAATATAAGTAAATTAGGAGGTTTCTATTAACCAACTGTTCAGTACTTTTCCTTACTTGTTTTTTTTCAACTATGTGCTTCACAGACTTTTGGAGTCTTTCTAAGTTCATGAATCAGGTTTTTACTTTGCAAACCTAACTAACTTGTATTGCAATTTCATTGATGTAAAACAGGTAGCTTACACAGTCAGGGTTTTTGAGTGCTCAGGATTCTAAAAACTTGAACTCAAATGAGTATTTAAATCTCAATTGCATTCAAATTTGAACTCAATTGAATATCTACTTTAGAATACTGTAAAACATTGATTATTTTAAATTTCAGTTTTGTTATCAATTCAAATAATTTTTTTTACCTTAAAAAACTTGGAATAAAAAAACTCAATCAAATTTGGAATTTTCTTGAACTTGACTCAAAAACCCTGATTCAAATTTCTGCTGTCAATTTGAGTTGACTAAGCATCAAAATGTTTAACAGATTAAATTTTGTTTGTTACAACTAAATTTAGAATAAATGTAATTTTACAAATTATTAATTTGATAGACTTCTTGATGGTACATCACAATATAATGATTTTATAATATCTATGATACATTTGAAGGGCTTTAAGGAAGGTTTGTGATGTCAAAACTTTAAAGGCAATATTTGGAATTTTTCAAAAACAGTAATTACTTAAATATATTGATTTCTGTTAATTTCCTCTACATATTGCAACTCTTCAGAAAATCTACATTTGATTAATTTCCTCACTTACATCACTATTCCACTCTGATATACTTAGACTACAACTTACTTCTGAACAATGTGCTTTTGACACTGCTATAGTGGTTCCTATTAATTTTCTTTCAGTTTTCAAATATTAATAACGAAAATTTAGACAATGAGTAAAAATGAATCAATCTTTGCAAAAATTTAGTAAGACATGCATTTTTCACGTGTTCACTAAGGAAATCTTCTAAGCAATGAGTGCAAGCATTGATAATTTTCAGATATTTCTATATTACCCATTTTTGCAAAATCTCATTGCTGATTTTGATTGACTTTCAGTAGTTTTTCAATAAGAAATTTCTCCATTATTGGAAGTTCCAAAATGTGAAATGCGTGAAGCTTGATCACTTACTATATGTTATCTTTTATTGATTTCTTCTCCACATGGCAAATTCCATCAGAAGCAAAACTTGTCAAAATCAAAAGCTCGCATTTTACTTTGAGACGGTTTTGTAAAGGTATGAGTTTCTCAACAGACAAGTTGTACAAAATGTTGTAATGTAAAATAGCCCGTCACATACAAATAAAATGAAACAATAAAATGTTAATATGCCACACTTGAAAAGTAGTCGATGTCATTAGAAACTTATTTTTGGCTATCAACTAAATATAATTTTTAATTGAATAATTTCTCTATTATTTCCTTTTATGTGAGCCTTTCTATTAATGGAAATGGTTTTCATAAATTACTTTCTTTGATAATATATATTTCTAGAATTTTAGTGAATATTTATTTATTCTTATGGAAAAGTCTAATCATTGTAATATTCTAAAGTAATCTACTATTGCATGAAGGTTTTATACTTTGCATAGTTTTTTCCTTGGAATTTTTAGTACTTTTAATGTGAATTCCCAATGCGAACTATTTGTATGCACATTTAATATATTCTGCATGTATCATTTAGGATTATTTTATTATAGTTAAATGTAATTTTGCCTATGTATTATGTGAAGGAAGCAAAAGCTGTTTCAATATATGTTTTTACCAAATTAATTGCAAAATTCAGTTTAATATTAAATAAAATGGAGTCCTCAATTATAACGTTTCCATTTAAATCTAGTATCATTTAATTAGTATTATATTTTCAATATTGTTTGTTCCTGCCCAGAGTTAACTAGATAATTTTATTTTGAAATTGTTTAATTTTCTGTATGCTGATATACCTTTCAGAATTCAATTATGTCCAGCACCAATTGTTAGAATAATCTTGTCGATTTATTCAAATGCACAGGAAATGTAGCTTTTTATTTGTGGTTTTTGAAAATTGTATCAAAAATTGTTATTGATTAATCTTATATAATTTCAGATTCAAATCGGATACAAACAACTTTAATTTTTAAGTTTTTTTTGTAGTTTTAGGGTTTTCATGTTAACCATTTAGGTTTGAATATTGGTGGCGTCATTGGAAAATGGGTTAATTGTAGTTTACTGACGTTGGTATTACATGACCAACAGGTCAATTCAGTGTAGCCCTAGACATTATTATTTGTGTATATAAAAATCTATTCAAAAAANCTTTCAGTAGTTTTTCAATAAGAAATTTCTCCATTATTGGAAGTTCCAAAATGTGAAATGCGTGAAGCTTGATCACTTACTATATGTTATCTTTTATTGATTTCTTCTCCACATGGCAAATTCCATCAGAAGCAAAACTTGTCAAAATCAAAAGCTCGCATTTTACTTTGAGACGGTTTTGTAAAGGTATGAGTTTCTCAACAGACAAGTTGTACAAAATGTTGTAATGTAAAATAGCCCGTCACATACAAGTAAAATGAAACAATAAAATGTTAATATGCCACACTTGAAAAGTAGTCGATGTCATTAGAAACTTATTTTTGGCTATCAACTAAATATAATTTTTAATTGAATAATTTCTCTATTATTTCCTTTTATGTGAGCCTTTCTATTAATGGAAATGGTTTTCATAAATTACTTTCTTTGATAATATATATTTCTAGAATTTTAGTGAATATTTATTTATTCTTATGGAAAAGTCTAATCATTGTAATATTCTAAAGTAATCTACTATTGCATGAAGGTTTTATACTTTGCATAGTTTTTTCCTTGGAATTTTTAGTACTTTTAATGTGAATTCCCAATGCGAACTATTTGTATGCACATTTAATATATTCTGCATGTATCATTTAGGATTATTTTATTATAGTTAAATGTAATTTTGCCTATGTATTATGTGAAGGAAGCAAAAGCTGTTTCAATATATGTTTTTACCAAATTAATTGCAAAATTCAGTTTAATATTAAATAAAATGGAGTCCTCAATTATAACGTTTCCATTTAAATCTAGTATCATTTAATTAGTATTATATTTTCAATATTGTTTGTTCCTGCCCAGAGTTAACTAGATAATTTTATTTTGAAAATGTTTAATTTTCTGTATGCTGATATACCTTTCAGAATTCAATTAAATTTCCAGCACCAATTGTTAGAATAATCTTGTCGATTTATTCAAATGCACAGGAAATGTAGCTTTTTATTTGTGGTTTTTGAAAATTGTATCAAAAATTGTTATTGATTAATCTTATATAATTTCAGATTCAAATCGGAAACAAACAACTTTAATTTTTAAGTTTTTTTTGTAGTTTTAGGGTTTTCATGTTAACCATTTAGGTTTGAATATTGGTGGCGTCATTGGAAAATGGGTTAATTGTAGTTTACTGACGTTGGTATTACATGACCAACAGGTCAATTCAGTGTAGCCCTAGACATTATTATTTGTGTATATAAAAATCTATTCAAAAAATACAGTTATTGTTTTAGCAAAATTGTTAACCTTTAAACGATGTAATAGAGTGCCATTTGATTTATCACCATGCATTTTTATAGTATTTCAGATCAATGTAATTGACATCCAATAAGTCTACCAGTTGCCAGTTAAGGATTTAGTAAGAAACATCAATTAATTACAGCCATGTTATCGTTGATGATACGCGCTGTTTTCTAGTAAAACATCAATTGATATAGATACCTGCTATTTAAATGTTAAGTGATAATTAAACAGGTTGATTTTAAGACTTAAAAATTGAATCGCGAGGCTGAAGCGGCTAAAACAGATCTCATGTTTATTGCTAATGTTTGATGTCCATTGATAGAAGAATTAATTTTAATGTCACACAAATGTGGCTTGTGGGCAGACGGTATTTTCATACCGTAGTTATCCGTGTATAAGCCGCACATTTTTCCACGAAAAATTGCTCCCAAAGTGAGGATGCGGGCTTATCTTCGGAAACACTTGAAAAACATCTCGCGAAGATACCTAATTTGTACATATATTGTAAACTAAAGTACGGGATCTTACTGTGATATACATTGAAGTAAAGTAATATACTTGTTTAAAAGACAAACAATTAATTTATTTAAAATAAAACAATATTAAAGTATTTAGAAATAAAATGAACTCTTAATAATTATTGAAGATGCGTCAGTACTTTACTTGTTACAGTTGTTAAATTATTAAATACACGAATTGGACTTAAAATTGTACTTCAAAGTTGTAAGAAATATCTGAATAATGTAAATAAATATGTTTCAATAATTCACTGCTGTGGATTCTTATTTTGCTCAAAAAACTTTTTTTACTAAAAATCTTCTCCCAAACTCGGGGTGCGTCTTATCTACGGATGCGGCTTATACACTGGTAAATACGGTAAATAGTATATTGTTGCAGTCAAAATGATCATTTCGTCCTCATGGTAGTATCCAAGGACAGCCTGAGCTACGAAGTTACCGTGTTCGCTTGATTCAGTAGGTTGAATGATTTCTAATGTAAATTAAGGATATTTTTATTGCATTTCCAAAAGTAGCCCAGGTGTTCTGGCAGATCCCTTAGCATAATGCTCTTAATCGTTAAAAATTATTGTTGAATTCTCTGAATGGTCTACAGATTGGAGTATCTCCTTTATTATTCCTTGTTCAAAAAGGGAAGAAAAACTTGTCAAAAATTTGTATGTGTTTTGTGTAAGTATATTACTAGACAACAGTCCTGCCACTTTCTTTATTTGATATCTATGATAGACTTGAAGCGTGAAAGTCAACATACCTCGAATGCTTAGATTTTGCTCCACTCTATTGCTGACACAACTGTGAAAATTTTCCTGTCCGATAGGATTCAAAAAGTATGTGTAAATGGATTATATTCTACTATTCTACAAGTGGCACTTCTCAAGTGTCTGTCTTCGAACCATTCTTTCCTTGTTATTATAATCGATGTAGAGAATTGCTTATCCAAGTCTTGTGCGCAAGTGATTGTCAGGCTAACAAAATTGTCATCAGCAAATATTTTGGGAAGACATCTCTAATTATGTTTTCTAATTGTAAAATATTCCCACCAGTACTCTAAGGATAAACAATTTTCATATGTCTCGGATGGCATTTCGTTTTACGGAAGATTTGAAAAATAGTTTGAAGAAATCTCAAAATGTGTTTTTCATTTTCCTTGCGCAACAACAAATATATTGAAATTAAAACTCTACAAAGCCTATGTCATATGTGTTGTTGCTTATTAGAGTGAAGTAAAAAATTTTTTTCATTTTTGAAAATGGGTTTTTAAAAAGCTGCTTCTACTTCTAAACCCCACTGTTTAAGGTTTTTGTGTATTTACCATTTTAACTGCTGGCTACCCCCATTTTTACTTGTAAGGGCGCAAAATTGCAAAATCCTCCAAATATCATCAAATTTTACAGTTTGTACCTTATGAGATACACTATTTTGGTGCGCTTGAAAAAACTTAAAAAAGCCCATATTAACTTTCCCAGGTTTTAAATTTTCCTAGTACTAAAATTGCATTACATATAAACATTTCAATGACAGTCCATGATTTTTTCATTTCTTATGCTGTAGTCTAATTGTTCCATAGCGATATTGAATAATTTAAGAATCCGTTCTTCATTAATTTTCTATTATATTTAGTTTTTCCAAATGTATTTTTTCTTAGATTTATATGATTAGAAATATTCATTTGCATTTATTTCCACAATCTTATAAAACTTTTACCTAGGGTTGCTAATTTAAATATTTTTATCAAAGATTTTCTAGTATTTCTCTATTTTTATATTTGAAAATGATAATAGTATAATTAAATTTATTGACAAAATCTTAATTTTTATTTCAAATTTTGTTTAGTAATCAGCAATATTACCATGTGATGGCAAACAGTGGTAAGTATTGATCTTGTAGATAACATGTAAATAAAATAATTAGACCTCGATATAAAAAATGAGTCAGATAGTGATTCGGAAGAAATATTCTCTGATCAAATAGATGCGGCATTTGATTTTGTTAATGATGCTGCAAGTTCAAGCACGTCAATGCCCAAAGAGATGCAAAATTGGGATACGGCTCCAACTAATAACAGTCTCTCTGTTGCTTGCCGCATGAGAGTAAAAAGGTAAAAATATGGCGTTTTACTTTGTTACACCTGATCATTTCAGAGATTTTCAAATGTTTTATTCCAGTCCACCTCCTGGTATTTTTGTTATCCCACAAGATGGTGATTTCTCGACGGTAACATTTTTGGAAATGTCTAATTCGGTATATTATCTCAATAGGTGCATGCTGTGATACTTGGACCTGATTGCACTCCCTACGAGGGTGGATTTTTTGAATTTAAAGTCCAATTTCCATATGACTACCCAATCCAACCTCCTCGAGTTAAATTCCTTACAACTGATGCCGGTCGGGTTCGCTTTAACCCTAATCTTTATGCCTGTGGTAAAGTATGCTTGTCAATTTTAGGGTATGATTTTTGTAAGTTCGTTTTATAATACTGATATTTAGTACCTGGTCAGGACCGCAGTGGACTGCTGCTCAGTCATTATCCTCGGTTCTTATTTCCATTCAATCTCTATTAAATGATAAACCGTATCATAATGAACCTGGATTCGAAGACGTCAGTACACTTTTTACCTAAATTTAATCTGTTTAAATTGTTTGTTAATCTCATAACAAAGGGAATTTGTTTAATAGATTCATTGTGAAGCATATCGGTGGCAATCAAACTTTTATCCACAACAACACTGTTAAAGTTGATTTTTATGTGATCATTAACTTCTACTGTTGACTTAATCAAATAATAGACAAGCTCAGAACTAGTTATAGACATTTTGATGCATTTCCTTATATATTTTCAAACAGGTGTTCTTAATAATAAAATTCGAATATTTTATAAATTATTTATGTAGGACAAATACATTTGGCCACTCATTTGACTGTCAAACGATGTAGTCCATAGATAAAATGAGACAAGGTTTTAACTGAAATCGCAAGAATTTTCGTGTTAGAATCTAATTTACTGTGATCAATTATCTGCAATCTGTATTTCTCAACGCCTATTAATTTTTTCATTCTAGGAGCGCATACCTGGAGATGTAAAGAGGTATAACAATATTGTGCGTTATGAAACTTTGAGGGTCGCAGTTTGTGCAGCAATGGAAGAGTGCCTTAATAAGACAAAGTCAATCCAACATGAAATACGGTAAATAATATTTATTATGAATTTAGTATTGAATTGTATCTCTCAAATTGTAGAAAGCTTAATTGTATAATGCATAATAATTTTTTAAATGTAGAAAATAATCGTTACTTCAGTAAAAAATTTTAATTTTCTTTACACATTAAAAGTTTTTCTGCTTAAAGGTATACTTTGGACACTTATTTAAAAATATCCGTTTGTATTATATTGAAACTAAATATTTCTGTTATCCTATCCCTAACAATCTCACTATTCACAATTTGTTAGCGTTTTGTGTAAATTGAGTTTGTTGTCTTTACATAGATTTTATACTAGTCCTTTTTTAATAAGCTTGAAAAACACCAGGTCGAATACGCTTCTTCAATTGTTCATTTAATAGGCCATGTTAGAGTGGTTGACATTTTCAAAATGAAATTGATTAAATATAATTCGGCCAATGCTGTTCGTTTGTCTCTTTGCTTTAATGCATTTATTTACAATTCATTAGTTGAACTTCTCAAAAGTTTTAATTGAGGTTAAATTTGGCTTTCATACAAAACCTTATATAGAAGAAGGGCACCGCTCTGAATACATTGTTGAGTTTTGATTATTATAGATGCGCTTTGAACAGTTGTCTTTTCTATGCTTGGTTGCTATTAAAATTATATAGTATGAACATACATCCCACAATTTTCACTACGGTACGCGGCTTTACAAGACTCGAATTAATTTGCTCAATTTCACCAGGTTGTCATTTGAAAGAATAATGAATACTTCGCAGGTAGCAGTTACATGTAATATTATTTTTCTACACATGTTTACAATGAAATTAACACCGCCGTATGTGCGAATTTCCAGTGCCTGATGCCAATGATTCAGCCTGCAATCCGATTGCATTAAATATAAAATAATTTGAATAACATGCTTATATATATATATATATATATATGTATGTATGTATGTATATAAAATGGCATTATCCATATATTATTTTAGGGAAATTTACATCAATTCATTCGACACTTATTTCGACGCTTATATTGAGTCTTGTGAAAAACTGAAAGAATTGGATTTGCAACCATTAAATGTAAGTTTTTTTATATTATAAAGTACGCTGTCAACTATTCCGATTAGTTATGCAGTTCCAACCCTCTCTATTCTTTTGATATGCTTTCTCCAATTCTTTGACAACATGTTAGGTGGCGGGTTTTTCGTGTTTAAATGTGTCATGTCTTGGCGACACATACACGCTTCACTTCACTTGACTAATTAAATTATCCGAATTTTGTTTAGTAGTGATTTGAGATTTCTTGCATAGCTTTTACGTATGAGCCATTCAAATCCACCATTTGATAAACTTCAAGTTAATTGATTAATGTCTGCAATAAAGAGAGGTGTCCTAAATCCATTGTTTCCAGTTCTCTGCTAGAAAGTCAATTATGTTTTATTTGCACTTTCGTTTTAGGATCCATTCAGCAACAATCATGGGAAATTTAATTTTGATCGTCTGAAAAAACGATTGTTGCAACTAAAAGCACGCGTTGAAAGTTTTCAAAAAGAAAATCCATCGTAGTTAGGTAATGCCATTTGCTAATTTTTTGCATTTTTTATTTCCTTATTGATTTTCACATTTTTTAGGTCTATCAATATTATTACTTTATTTCTGGATAACTAAAATGGCAAAGTATTAGTATGTTAACTAGTATTTCATGTCCACTCCATGTGTCCGCTATAAACAACAGTCCAGGATTTGTGAATTATAAAGTAAATACCCTAAGTCCCCGACAGTAGCGCTGCAAGAGACACACGAAAACAGGAACAATTCAAGACTTAGAAAAGAATATTTTCAGAGTGGATTTATTAATTCTAAGCTCTCGAAAAGCGCAGCCATCAATCCAGAATTTAAAACTTTTTTAAATTGCTAGGCGGTAATATATTCACACAAGAAACGATTATTTCCTTTGAAATTTGTTTATAGTGTTCTAGTCAATTAATCATGACCTCTCTTATCAAAAAACTTTTTTTAAAAAATAATACACAATGTGAACAAACGAGCCATTGACAAATCGGCTGTTTAAGTGAGCCTCAAAATTTAAATTAGAATTGCCATTAAACTTAAAATGTTCGCTGTGCTTCTTCATATTTAAGTTCGTATAAACTTTTAATGCTAAAACCATTACTTTATCAGGATAACATTTATTAATTGTTCTTAATGAGTATGGCTAGTGCAAACCGCACTTCAAATATAGGCAATTGCATACAAATACAGATGAAATTCTAAATGGTGTGTTGTGAAACTTAGATTTTGCAATACATGTTACAGGCACTAGAGGCGTCACGATACTGCAATAATAGTTTATTGCACAACACATATGTTTGTTTGTTGTACATAACTATATCAAGATTTTCCTTAAATATATGTTAACTGTATTTAGCATTGGAAGTTAAGCATATTTATCTAACTCAAGATATCTTCAGATTTGCATTTTTAATATCATATTCTGTAAGTCAAATGATGCTGTTTTGAATGCAGTTTCAACAAAAAAAGATGCTTACATCCTAAAGATGCTCATATGAGCCGACCCCATTCATTTGAATGCTCTGTAATCAAAGAACTTGATTGGATTATAGGTTGTTTCAAGTCGTTAATATTAAAGATACCCGGCTGAACACTATTGCCTAAATGATTTCAATATTGCAGCGGCAGATTTAGCATTTTGTCATCCACAGACAAAAAAATTGAGCTGCACCGATGTTGAACGTAAAAGCACCGATTGCATTAATCTCACCAATTTCATTATATAAAATTAAGTTTGATTTTAGAAATTCAGAGACCAATAGTATAAAACTATTGGTAATGTATTAAATAAACTTCTTTCACTCCAAATGTTTAAGTTTGGTCCGTGTCTTTTCTGGTGGGAGATGAATCTTTTGAAAATCTATTTGCGGCTATATACTTCGAGATATGCATTACCATAAAATGTTCCCTACTACCATCAACAACAACAGAGCTTTGTATTCACATATTCTTCGCATATGATTTTCACTTAACTTAATTCAATACTGTAGCCAGCCAATCGCATGAAGTAAACAATGCAATAAAATTTGTAATAGCGGATATTCAACATCATCAATTAAACGTATTAATACTTGAATTATGTTTAAAAAGATTTGTTTCCTGATAGATAATATTCCTTCAGCAATCCCACAAGCAATTGACAACTTCGAAAATGATGTATTGGTTACACAATGCCAAAATTGCCGATTTGAATGAGAATTCAAAAGCCTAATTTTAGCTGGTGCTTTGGAATCTCTCATACAAATGAAGCATGACACTTCATTTGTGAAATTTATTGTCCATTCACAAATCTTTCATTAAGATCTTTCTATTCTGTATGCAAAAATTGCCATTTTATTATAAGCTAGTGTTGCTTAATGACCAATCAGGAGTAATGAATATGTATTTATTCATTCTTTTACCTATACGTATATATGAATAAAATATCGTTATACTCCCATGCTTAAAATAAGCGTTTTAATTAGGGTTGGGTGATAATTTTGAGGTTTTGAAAATACAAGGGAAACCATGCACATCTTATTATGGCTGAAAAACCATTTCCAAAAGTGTATAACATGCTCCTAGCTCAAAAATGGAACCCTCCCAAGGCACACTGAATATCTTGTCAAATATGCACATTTACGGAGGTATAGGAAAACTATGAACATGTTCCATTGTACTTGACTGTATTTTTCTTTCTCCTATTTCAGAGATGGTTTCAAAGTTTCAGTAGCAGTCATTCTTTGATTTATAACCTATTTATTGGTACTTAACAGCACTGAATATTATGGCTTTATTTGTTTCAGCATTTGGGAAATGTCATAACAATTTTACTATGATCTGTGTGATTTGAGATCTATTTTCTGTTTTAATCACACAGTATAATATGTTTTGTTTTATTTTCAGATGAGTAGTACTTGCATGCTTGTAGCAGTAATTTAGCAATGGTGGGTAGATGTAGAAAAACAAGATCCATTGGACCCTCTTAAATGTAGATATTGACTTTCCAGGTATCTCAAAATTTTCCAGTAAAAAATCTGCCAACTTACACTGATGTCATTGTGGTCTTGGGATATTTAATTGAACATCAGACATGCCCTTCAGAAGCCTTCAATGAAGTAAAGAAAATAGTTTACAGATGAAAGATGATAAAGGACCAGTATACACAGAAAATGAAAATAAGACTCAAAGTCCAGAAAGAAAACGAAAGCGGAAACAATTTATTAGTGCAGATATTAGTGATCACCCCCGGTCTAGAGCTATGCAACACATTAGTGTCAGAACGTAAAGTTACAGACCAAGTTTATGAAACACTTGCTGATCTCAAGGGTTTGGGCTTATCAACTTCTGAGGCATCTCAATCTCTTGTCAAAGGTGCTAATTCCCTGTTCAACCGTAGTTGGGGGGTATTAGGTAAATAGAATTTCGATGTTGATACATTACCCCACGCAAGAAACCTGAGATATATAGATGAACTAGTTGAAGCTAAGAGCTTGGCACTGATAACACAGAAGGTTGATGATAACACATGCCACAAATAGTACTACAAAGAAGGCTGTTGGACAATTTGCAGCGGCAGGCTGCAGAATGTGGTGGGACAGAATGTTCCATTCCTCTTGCCTCTCATTAATATTCATTGAGAGACCAAGCAACACACTGCTGACCAATGTCAGTTAATGTTCCAGATAATTGGAGCTGTGTCTAACAAGTCTGATAAGGAGACATACCAAATGGTTGATGCCCACATGACTGATTCAACAGAGCTTTGCTACATTACTGAAAGATGTTTGATTTGGACACTGAAGCTGGTCAACTCTTTTGTAGAACACGTGCCACCCTGGGATTTAGTTCTGCCATGAACAGCAGAATGTCAATAATACAGAGATATGACTCTAGAAGCTATCTTCCAAATTTTTTTAGTGGACTTAGATTTTGACTCAAAACATAGTTTTGTTGCTGGACAAGCTCTGGATTGTATGTTGAGATTGGTTGCTCCAGAATTACAACATAAACCATGGGACAATTACAACAAATTTGCATTGCATCTCAAAGACAATGGTGTTCAACAGGTTTTATTTCAATATAAAGACTCACGATTTGGCTGCCTTTCTAGAGCTGCAGGGGTCATTGTGTTCCTCTTTCCCTGGTTAGAAGATTTTTTGGATGCAAACCCCAGTATCACTAACAGGTTGCATTGTGAGAGGCTTTCTCAATGTAGAATATTTGAAGCCAACCTTTGCTGTATTTGCTTCTTTGGGCATTCATTTAAAGAAGAGGCATCAAAGATCAAAGGTCTTAAATTATCTTGGAGCAAGAAAATGAAGGAACGTTTTATTGAGGGTACCAGTGCAAGAGAAGCTGTGGCCCAAGTCAAAGAAGGCAAGAGACTAGATCTTTTAGAAAAGATGAATGAAAATGGAGTCCTCTTTACCAATAGTTCTAAGATTGATGCTTTCATGAAAAGCAAGAAGAATACAGTTCAGAATCAAAAGAGAATGAAAATGGAGATTCCATTTGCAAGAGAATCATCCAAGTATCTTCCAAAAACTGACCTGCTATTTAGAATTCAAGTTACCCTACCTAATATGAAAAGAAGGTATAAAACTGCAGAGGCTTTGCTTAGCTCGGAAGGTTATTTTGGGGAAAGAGGAGATCCTGGCACAACTTTATCCTTTGAGCAATTCAGAGCATCACTGAAGAAAGTTGTTAATACTTAGGAAGTCAAGATTGTAGACTCAAACTGGTGTATATAACTTATAAGTGTGTGATGAATTAAATTCATAGGTTTTATACACATCTTCTAGCAAGAAATACCTTTTAAAATTTTAATAAGACATGTAATATTGACTAGAAGCCATCAAAGATATATAACTTAATTTAAAATATTTGGCTCATAATGCAGATTTTGATCTAATATTTCAACATGGTTTGGTAGTTTTCCATTTTTTAAGGTAGGAGCATGTGTTATACATTTTTGAAAATGTTTTTTCAGCCATAAGATGTGTATGTTTAGGGTTAGGGTTAGATTATCACCCAACACTACTTTAATATATTTTATTAGATCAGTAGGGAAGTATTTTTTGTTATTTAAGCTCCATTCTATTTATATTACTATTAAATTTCAATATTATTTCTGCTAATTTTATAATTTGATGTTTATAATGTCATTTCTTCCTTTTTTGTTGAATTTCTTGTTTCTAACACTCATTCACTTGAAGAGCGTTTGGTTTCTTATGAACTAATAATAATCCATAAAAAGTTTATTAGCATCACAAATTTTTTCTTACTTATTTCTCTAAAGTGAGCAATAAGTTAATAGTCAAATTTCATTTCGATTAAAAAATAAAATTTGAAGCATCAGCTAAGCCCTAACGCAAACAGAAATAGGTAATATAATGTTTCGACATTATTAACATAACGAATGTAATTAACCTTGATTGCTTTCGTCAAATAAAAAGTTCAAAAGCAACTTTGATTAGTGTTGATGAAACATTTAATTGTGTGATGGAAAATAAGCAAACTCAACTGTGCAGCAATTTCCCGTTTTCATTGGAATTTGTTATTCCGGCTTAATGGAATTGCAGCTGAATTTAGCATCCCGCGTTTTTTATAGATGGACTTCGTGGAATGCAAGCTTTTCAATAGTATAACCTGGATATAACCTAACTCGCATTCGGCATTTAAAGGTTGCGCTATGCAGGGATTTACGTAGTATCTAAGAAAAATTACTGTCGATTCAGGACACACCAAAGCAGAAACAAATATTAATTTTTACGCTCCATTTCAAAAAACACAGTACACATCTTCAGGGGTGTTGCCAGAAGGGGGTCTACCGGGTGTAGGCCGGGTCTTAGAAAGTGTAGTCTATATGAAAAGTTTGTAATATTTACAGTTGGGGCCTCTAATTCTGTTAAGCAGTAAATGTAAACGTCATTATTTAGTGGGAGAACGCAGATATTACTTTGTTTAACATGATATAATTTATATTTCAGATGAGACATCATGCTTCAATTAATTATATTTTTACATGTTTTTTATTTCCATTAAAACAAATTAGTATTACTAATCAAACATACATAAAGTTAAAGCAGATACAGCATTTGTTTCAACATTTTTGCAGGTATTCAAAATAATGAACAGAACGCCTTTCTTCAACTTTTGAAACCTTATCACCTTTGTATTTGTGTCGAAACAAGTTGAAAATTAATGCTCATTTCGATTATTCACTTCAACTCAATGTAAAAAGCTTAGTAATATACTTCTACTCGGTAAACTCTGTAATCTGTAATTTGAATTTTGTAAATTTATTGTTTATTATGATTGACCTCATTTAACACTATCAAATAAATATGACTATGTATATATCTGCTTCATGACGTCGGGAGGACGCTCCCCTTGGTGGAATAGACAGTAGAGACATGGTTGGACTACAGCTCGCCCACGCCCACACATGACCTACTACAGTTACGGCCATATATATTGCAGAAATCTCTCAAATCGAGAGGTTTAAGTTTTTACTTGAATTTATTCAGTATTCATGATGTCTCTCATAAACTATGCCTGTTTGTGTTGTAGTTATGATACCAAATGATACTGCGATATATTTGTTTCCAAAAGGAATTGTTTTTGTATTATTTCTCTTTGGTGTTAAATGTTGTTCATTGATAATTCTTGAGTTAAAAGAATAAACCCAGAAGAATATAATTCATATATTAAAAATCGCTTTATAAAAGAACGTAAATTAGTGTAAGAACATCATGAAGCAGTTTTTTTCAATTCAATGGGATGCCAATTTAATAATTTTTCGTTTGCATTCTTGTGTGAGTCTTCATTTAAGTTTATTCTGATAGCTACTTTTTAAGTAGGACATTGTGTAGTCGTTGAATTAGCCGGTATGGAAAATTAGGAAAGTTATAAATTTCTTTAATTTCCGATAAAATAAAATTTAATCGCTTCCGACATAAACTGTCTTTTCTCAATTTCATATAATTATATGCTTTATAAACAAAGTCATATAATTCATCAGTTGGATAGTTTAATCCACCTCTGTTGAGAATTTCAATTAGTCTGGAATCAACTGAAAGTGCTAAAGGCTTTGAGGCAAAAAGTTCTGCAACATAAAAAATTGAAGAACATTCAAGATCAGCAATATCAACGTCATCTATATCCAAAAGTTCGCAATCAAATAATTCCAAATTTTGGCAGACGTTACAAATGTGATCTTTGGATCTCCTATTAACTCTTCATTAAGTGATAGACATAGTTTTATCCGATCAATTCTGTCAGCTTTTACAAAAATTTTCAACTGTGATGCAATAATTGCCACCACGTGGTTGGCGAACGTGACCGAAATGCGCTTCCAAATCATTAGTCTGAAAAAATCCAAATAAAACATATTTATGAGACATGTCTCAATACAATTGAGTAAATAAGAAAACAATTCAACGAAACAATTACAAGTCCACAACACGGCATCACTGGTTTCATGCGTTAATTATCTTATATCTAACTTAATCCATATATTGTGCCAAAATCCTTTAAAAATTGAATTAATTCTGAGTCAACGCTATGGGGAGAACGAAAGTGGTCACGGAATCTAATATGAGCATCCAAACCCTGAACATTTACAATTTTCCAAAAGCGGGACTTCATATTGCCCACCACTTGCTTTCATTGCAATATCACAAAAGCCAATGGTTTCTGCAAACTCCCATGTTTTTAATAATTTCATTCACTTTAATAATAATAGGTAAGCATTTTAACCAGGCTAATATACCTGATTCTGAGGAAAACTGTCAATTGGAATGCTTTAGATGATTTTACCTTCTTGTATTTCTTTTTTGTTAATTTATAACCAGATCGACCATTTCCAAAGGAACATTTTTTACCCAAAAGGTGACAATTAAATACGTACTGTGTGTAGTAACGATAATGATAAAATGAATTATTCCCACCTAGACAAACAAAAGGTAAAGGTTATTTTACACTAATCCTTTTCTCATTGATCACGGGATATTTACCTAAATTCTGACATTTTGAATTCAAAGAAATAACAGTAAAATGTGAAAATTATGTAATAAAATAATTAATAATTTATTTT
>CABFPE010000003.1:1394844-1422094 GCA_900660155.1 Hofstenia miamia | reverse complement strand
GTAAAGGTTATTTTACACTAATCCTTTTCTCATTGATCACGGGATATTTACCTAAATTCTGACATTTTGAATTCAAAGAAATAACAGTAAAATGTGAAAATTATGTAATAAAATAATTAATAATTTATTTTTAAATGTGATATCTAGGCTACTTAATATTTACAACCACCCTCTCGATTTGAGAGGTTTCTGCAACATATGTGGCCCACCCTATAGACTCGACACTGATTCCTATATATTTAACCGTTCGATTATTGTAATTACACGTTTTTGCAACATATTGAACATGCTTTGATATTTCGTGTACATTTCGAACTTGTCAATAAAATTTCGACATTTTAAACAAATTTATATATTTGATAAACAATTTGCATAAGATAAAATTAACTTAATGGAATGGGACCGATTGACTCTTTTTGAAGTTATTTACATAAGGACTATCTATTTTTATTAAATTTGATATAAAATTTGTACTGATCTAATATCCATGATATACATGTTTTTAATAAAAAATTAGGTATTCAGGTCTATACATATATGGTTAGGAGTGTTAAACTTTTTATTTGCATGTTGGTATCTACAGATGTAGGCAGGATTTTTATTATTTGGGGGATCCTAAAATTTCTCATAATTGTCTTGTTTTGTTACTTTCTTTTTGCGGTGGAAAACCCATTTGAACGCCTCAATTTTTAATTTGTCTACTGACTGTTGAAAACTCGTACAATATATAACTTTAAAAAATTTAATGAAAAAAACTACATTTTTCTTTTCCGTCTTTCCTCACAAATGGTATTTACATATGTATGTAATACTATGATTGTTGCCAGGAATCCTTCATATAGGGCCTAAATATCAAGACATACCATCACCATGTCAAACTAATATTTTTTTTACTTCAGAATAAAGAAAAAGACAATTTTGATCTTGGCATCCAATCAAAACGCTCTTGTTCTGATACTACTGCAATAGTCTCTAACAAATTTTGTTTGATTAGTCTGCATGTTCAAAGCAGGGATCAGCTAAATCTGTTTGCACTGATCATCACCTCACTTCCAATGACATTGCTCAATGTGTGAGAAGAACTTCACAACTTTCCCTGATGCATTACTAAACATCATTAATAATTCTTTTGAAACAGATAGTAATCTACAACCCGGATGAATCGAGGTAAATTTTTAAAACGATGCCTCAAAAGGAGCACTTCAAACGAACTTCTTCTTTGACATTTTTCAATTACACAGCGTGGTCTCTATTGTCGACATTGCGACTTTTCGGGCCATCTGAGTATTCGCAATCGACAGAACGTTGAAAAGTTGGTGAAGCCCCTCTCCCTGGCGAACTATAATCATATATTCGGTGCTTATTTCTACATCGACTCTAATTTAAAGACAAATAACACACAACAATGCGTCCATTACTATTATAGTTTCCTGCAATATAATGATATCTTACCCAAACAAGCAGGATGACTGACTGCTAATGAACTTGACCAATGACCATCATCACAGATAATAATACCCAATACATAATCTTTCATTGCTTTGAACATTTGTAAGAATGCTAAAAACATTTTAGGGGATGAGCTCCTCTTGGCTATGGCCGCTCAGATAAGACAAGCGAAATTTATGATCTAAAGTTTTATTGATGCACTTAAATATAATTATTCTAACAATGTCATATGCTGCTCTGTAAAGTTGTACAATTTCGTCATGGTTATACTTCAGTTCGCTACGGATAGCCGACATAGCCCATTTATTCAATCTATCCTGGAACAAAGCTGATCGTAGGTACATTTTCACTTGCCTGATTGATCGCTCTGAGATGCAGATTGTTACATGCATGACACAAATATCTTTAATAATGAATATTTTGAAAATAGAATTATTGCAATTCTAGCAGAAGATACTGAATCGATTCATTTACAAAATTGTTTCCTCATGTTTGGATGAAACTCTTGTAAACATCAACTTAAATAAATATTTGAAATGTGTAGAATAGATAATTTTGCAAAAATTGTAAAATCCTCAAAGGGAAGAATATCTCCTGAAGTCTTCTCCCAAAAGCCGCGCCTGCATTGGGCCCTCTCTAAAAATATTTCTATATCCGCTCCTGCATCATTATATTTTGTTTTATATTTCAACATCAACTACTACAAGCAACGTGTTATAATACTGTTGATTTGACAGGTAAGTAAATGAAAACGGAATAATTTTGTAACCTTTAATTTTTTCACATTAGGAAGACATGTCCTCCATGTCCTCTCGTGGCTACCCCACTGCAAAGAATCTGCACTTATTTGACTGGGATGGGTTACTAATGTTGAATCAATAATAAAGTTTGTTGGAATTTTGCCGCTTTCAGTTTTGACATTAATTTTTGTAGAGCTTTTATACATTGGCGAGGAAACAGTGAAAAGCCTATTTTCAAAAAAAAATATACAACTCCTGTACTTTTCTCACTTTACTTTAATTATTATTTTAATTTGAATTGTTTACGTTTGCACTGGTAAAAGACAATTCATATTTCATCATGAAACTAATGTTATCCAACAGTTTTATGAATTCTCTACTAAATATAAATAAGTGACTCTAAAGTTTACTACATTTGGTAATGTATATGCTGTTGTACAGTTGAAAATTATATATATATATATATATACATGCTTAATTATTCCAAATGGTTTATCAATGTAAATCTATTACGTTTAGATTTGGTGGACAATGCAGTATTCTGATTACTTTCACTCGAAATTTGCTATATGGATGTACATTTGTTAATCAGTGAAAAGATACATGTACTCAAATTCCTACACAGCGAATATTCCAGAGGAGGGTTAGAGGTTCCAGATCAATTGAATATAATTTCTCAATGTGAAATAAATCGATTTCGATCTTTTGAGGATGCTTTATTCTCCCACCTGTGTACAATACGGGTGCTACAAATCAGGAAATTCATTTAATGAATTCAGTGCATCGTCCTCAAACGGTCAACGAGAAAGACTATTTTCCGTTGGTCACAATTTTTTATAGAATAATTTTTTTCGTTGTTTTTAATTGCTATTCTAATTTTCTCTAATGCAGTTGCCATTTTTTAATTGCTTTTTTAAAGTCTTTCTCGTTTTGAATGGATTTATTTTATGTGAAATGCATATTGCCGGTTTGATTTATATCTTAGATGGATTAGTGTTTGTTAATACATATTTAGTTGTTTGTTTTTTAATTTACTAGTTTACTATCAATCGGTATGTCGAAATAGCAGCGTTGAAATATGGTATCAATCGTGACTTGATGGTTAATACTAAATTGAGTTGAAGTTCTGAAAATCATCTTCAAACCTGGTCTTCACTGCGTGACCTAGTCGATTGCGGCATTAAAATTGGGCTAATACTGAGAAAGGTTTGCTTACTCGGGAATAAATATTCTTTTGAAATTTCTGCGACCTCGAGCCTTTGATATAGAGAGGTTTTCTATTTCTAAACAAATAAAGTAATCAGTCAGAATGCTCTTTCAAATATTTCAGAATTGAATTGGAAATTCTATCTGCCGATACTGTTGAAGAAAAAGTCAGTTATCATTTTGTTCACGGGTACAATCTATTATCACATGGGCTTCTAGGTTTTGGCTTTCATGATTTTGATTATATTAAGTCCGTAACATTGGTATACGGTTAGCCTAGTTTGTTACGCACTAGAAAAATCTTCTGCTGACCTTTAATAATCAATCTGGGCGAGAAATCACTGTTACATTTGTTAAACGTTTTTATTTTACTACTCGTAATAACGATATGAGTACAAAGGAGTTCATGGTGAGGGCAAGCAGTTGAAATTTTGCACATCACAGCAAGTGATTTGTTATTCAATCTATGTATTATTAAGAATTACAATGTTGGATATGCTGCACTTTGAAAACGTCTTGTTTCAATTTAAGAAATGTATAAATTTTTATAAAATTCATTCTTCCTAAAAAACACATATTTAAAATTCATTTTTAAGTTCATTATTTTATAAATTTTCTCTCGAATGTCACGTAAATATAATTTCAATTGTTTTTTATTTGCGAATTTCGCAGTCTATTATTAGGGCCTAATTAGCTTATTGGACAATTCTGGAAACGGAATTTAGCCATTGATGTGTAAAATATTTTTAATATATAGACTTTCGTCCTTTTGAATTTGAATTAATTATCGCAAACCCTATGTGCATGCTCAAATGAATACCCTTAGGAAGCCTGGACGACTAAGTATATTCAATATTGTAAAATTATTTGATATCCATGGTCTACTAGATATAAATTTTTGCTTGAGAAGAAAAGATTCTGAACGTTTCTAGAATATTTAAATTTGCCAATTATTTTATTGTCGCTGCAAATTTTAGCTGTGAATATCAATATTAATGTAAACTTATTTTAATTATTTTTTGTCATTTAGTTTATAGTCGTCATAGGGTGGAATCTATTGATTGTTAATAAATACATGATATTTTTGTAAGTATTTTTTAATATTAACAAATCCAAGTTCAAAGAATTAATCTTCACAGGTGGACTAAAATGCATCAAGGCTACTTAATATACACGGTCGTCGTAACAGAAAACTATGAGAAAAATTGGTGGCCCAATGTTCCACACGATGATATTTATGCACTCCTAGAGACTCTATTTTTTAAAATTTAGTAAATATTCTGTTTGCAATTCATGTTCTGCTTTACTTCAATGTTTTGGTTCCTGAAAACTGAATTCTTCAAAACAATTTTTTTTTGAAGTCAAGATTATCATTTTTATCGAATGATTTCCTATCATGACTTGATAAACTATATACATTACTTAATATGTGGATTCATTCTTCATACTCAAATTTGCGACACTGTTTTGGCTGATATTTCCAATGGGAAGTTAGATGGATTGAGGAAATTCAGGCAAATTCATTGAAAGAATTATTTATTTCAAAAGTTTTGTGATTTGAAATATATACAAAAATGTTTCTGGTTACTCGATTAAACATGGGAAATGCCATATACTAACAGGTTTTCGCCAAAATCAGATCCTAATTATAAAATATATTAAAAATACAATAGATTCTAATCTACCACCAAATTTATAGAAGTTTTCTATTGCAACGTCCGTCTATATTTAGTAGGCCCTGAATACAACCTTTCAGTATGCAACTAGTGGTTTACGATACCTGTGTAAAACGTATTTTGTAAGTAAACAGCATTTTACTTATCGAAGTAAACTAGTATTCTAAAATTTAAAGCAAGATATGATATTATCTATAATATAGATATTTTAAAAAAAATTCATCAAATTAAAATTTTATCCAAGGGCAATTGATAATTTTCAACTAAGCATCATGGAATCAATTTATATAGAATTAAAGGAACCAAGCTTAAACAAAAAAGATGAATACAAATACAAACTAAAGTCTGCTGCGGAATATGCTTTTTGCATTGTTATTTTTAGTTGTCATAAAAGATCATATTATTGAATTTGACAAAATCAGTAGCTTCTTCTCTGTATAGTTTTACTAAATAAGCCCATTTTGCAAATTTAACATCACCGCTATCAGAACAAAAAAGTCAGTGCTTGATTCCTTTTCAGTGACAAAATCATTTCGCAAACATTTAACCAAATGAATGGTATTTTTTATCAAAATAAATGACACTAACGTACGCATCACAATTTCCAAGCATACAAAAAATATCATTTTTTAGGTATTTTAGTCCTGAAACACCCGATGATTATTTACCCGTGCATAAAATTTAATAGCGAACAAACAGTGAATATTTTAATTACAACCAATTATCTTAGGAATTCCGTGCAGAAATAATGATCGTGTGTTTCGGGCCTTGGAATGTAATTCCAAATCACCACATTGAGATGTGATAAATTTATAATTTTCCAGACTGTTATGGTGGATAGTTGTGCATGAAAATGTAGTTTTTTACATAGAGCTAAAAAATAAAAGGATTGAAATCTGGAGCCATTGAGACCACAAAAAATTTGATGTGAAACTTAATGTATCGACGTGGTGTAAGAGAGCGCAATGAATGATGGAGGAGAAAATGACTAGAGTATTAGAAGTTTCTGCAATGCGGAGATTTGTTGAAGGGGACTGGAAAAATGGTTCAGAAAGAATAAGATTTTTTCTATTTGGGAAGATTCAAGAAAACATTAGTATTGAGATCTTTGTCCAGGTTAATGATCATTAATGCAGCAGGGTTTTCTTTTTATCTTTTATAAAAAGGCCGCATCCACCGAATAAATGGACATATCATAGAAAAATATTGTGAAATGCACTTATAATTTTACTACTTTTATAATGGAAAAGACAGTTAGCTAAACTTGAGAAGCTAAATTACCTAATCCAATGGTTAACTTTTTTCATTAGATAAAAGTGATAAAATGATATTTCAAAATGTTTCTGAAATTTGCACATCTGAAGTATGGGTTCCAGAACAATCAAATGAATTAAAAAATTGCAGACTTTGAAACTGTTTGCTCAAATTGAGTTACATAATCGTCTAAAATATGGCTGAGTAAGAACAGGATCATTATGGCAGGAGAAATCCGAACAGGCAGCATAAAATTGAGATCCAGCTAAATCCGCATAAAATAAATATTTGAAATTCTTCATTAATTTTAGCAGTACTGTATTGTCATAATAGTGTATCGAAGTCTTCACGCATTGATGTCGATTTTGAAATTGACTCCGTTAAGCAGCAACCTACCAATTTTTTAGACAAAAAGATGTAAAGAGTTTTAGAACAAATTTACAAGTTGTTGATTTTAATTCGATTGACTTTTTTACAAGACACCTTTCTATATCAACTTGCTGTCGACGTGTTTGCTATTCCTACAGCTAGTGTACCTAATGAAAGTTTTCCCTACATACAAGTTCATCATCAATAATTTTAGATTTTACTTAAGCCATGGATATGTAAATATTTTATGTTGTCTTAGAGTTTGAGAAATTGTTTTGTATTGCGTTTCCTCGATAAACTGTTTTAGTTTAATTTTCTTGATAAGCAGGCACTGCCCTCTAAATTTTGCTTAGGAAATATTGGAACACAACAAATTATTTTAACGTAACGAGATTGCACTACTTTGTGTTATTCCATTTATTGTTATTCATAAGTTAGTTATGAGAGGATCTTGTTGATTAAAACTCTGTGAATTGTGTGGGGGTGTAGGTAAAAATACTGCTGGTTGACATACCCATAACATTCCTGTAGAAGTCATTTTATATTAAAAATATGATACGTTTCGAATCCTAAAATATAACCGTTAATCCAGGTAAATCTGAAAAGTTTTGTTTCAAACTCAGCCCTAGTATACACGAATTTTTGTAAACCTATTTAAAAAAACAGCTAAATAAATAATAGAGGTTAATCACAAATTTAATCAAGGAATCCACGTATTTAAATCTAGAAGAATACTCTTCAAGACTATCGTTTACAGCTCCATCAAACAGAAATATCAGGGAAGACTACATGTTACTGCATTGGGTTTTTAAACTAATACTGTATGTGCATACTATTTTTTGTAATTTTGTTGTGCTTATTAAATTTTTTCTCTATATCCACTTAACAGGAAATAAGCGATTATTTATTTTTAATTATTTTTTTCATGAGGAATAAATATAATTCTACATTTGAATATTTGAAAGCATAAATTGACGAAAATGTTTGATGCATATATTTCGTTTTTCAGAATGTTGAAATGCAAATACTATATGTATGTTTCGAAATTTTGTATCGAATATATTCATTTCTACTTTAACATTCACAGAATTTATTGCTTTTTGGGGAATTTAGGACTTGTTTTACAAAAACACTAGACGAATTTCACATTTTTGTTGAGCGTGTTCGTATTCGAGTCTGATTGTTGACTCTCGGTGTGTCTATTGTTCAAAAGAGCTTCATTAAACTGGTCATAAATATTGCACCCAACCCGATCCATATAGAATTGTTCACATTCTGATCCAATCGCGACCCTTATACAATTTTTAGCATTCTGACGCAACCGGACACGAGCCCAAATAGAATTGTTTACACTGTGATTCGCCCGACCCATATAAAATGAACGCAACTCAACCAGCTCTGAAATAGAAAAATGAAAAACACCTTTTTGCTATTGCCGCAAGTTTCACTTGGAAAAAATCTATGCATTTTCAATTCATTATTGCAAATCCCCGTGCCACTATAGTATAAATTGGCATCATTTTGATTGATCACAATGACAATTTTCAATATTATATAAATTCCTGGGGTTTGCGTATTTTCCTAAATGCTCCATAATTTTTATTGAGTGCCCCCATTTTATATATAATATATATACATATATATAAATATATACATATATATAAACATATATATATATATATATATATATTAAAGTTTACATTTTCTACTAATATGAGTGTGACCCATAATTTTTATTAAAGTTACCCAACCCGAACCAATCATAGCTTCAACATATGTAACCCGACCTCTACAATTTCTTTTACTTCAAAACAGCGACCCGAACTAATCCGATTTCGAGTCAATCCACCAGTTTGCAAATCTGGGTTACACGTAATTGCTCGAGTTCAGTAACTGCTAAATTTAACACTATAGCAGGTTTAATGTAAACAATTTATTTATAATGATTTTAATTTATTGCCGTCGTAACTCTTTAAGAAATCGATTTAATTTTACTTTCATTTTGAATTTCATCTATCGCATAAAATCCGAATTAGAATTCAACGGTCTGCTGCCAAATCAAGTTATTCATTACCATTTAAAATACAAAAATCATTTGCATATTGAATACCATTGCAATTGGCTTTTCTTCTTAAATCAAAGCGCCTAACATAGGGATGCACAACTCCAAGCTGTTACTGGGCCCCAGGGGCCCAGCAAGAAAAAATATATGAGGGGGTGCATTAGCAAAATTGCTGCCCTTTCAATAGTTGCAAATAGGTTCGTCTCAGTTTATTTCTTTAAACCTACTACATGTAAATGTATAGTGCAATCTTGATAGCAAATATAATAAACAAAATATGCAAAATAATATATAAAACATATATGTGTCTGTTTGGTGATTGGTATATATTTAAACACTCAGCTCTACTTGAATAACAATGATACAAAATCTATACAATTTGAAATTCAAATAGTTTTTTATAAGGTAGGTTCACTCTTGTTATCTTTGTTATAAACGCAAGTTGGTCAAAAAGAGTACTTTGACATTGCGTTTATCAATTTATCATTTGATCAACAAACATGGGAAAAATCAAATAATACTGTCAGTCAAGCACTATGATTATTTGCCCTGGAAAAAATCACTGTCAGAGCATTTTTACCATCCTTTGATTATGCAAATTTTTGCCTTTGCTTTTTAACTATCCTAATTATAGATGTCCTAATGTTGACAAAATGATAAAAAATATCTTGCATGTAGTCTAAATTACATTTTATATTGGTTACAAAACAATTTAAGCTTCAAAACGAAACTCTCTCACACAATCATATTGAAATTAATTATTTAAAATTAAAAGCATTTAATGTTCCCCTGCCCTAATTCAATTGTAAAAATGCTTCTGCTAAAAGTCTATGTACATAAGCAAAACTTAGTTGANATATATATATATATTAAAGTTTACATTTTCTACTAATATGAGTGTGACCCATAATTTTTATTAAAGTTACCCAACCCGAACCAATCATAGCTTCAACATATGTAACCCGACCTCTACAATTTCTTTTACTTCAAAACAGCGACCCGAACTAATCCGATTTCGAGTCAATCCACCAGTTTGCAAATCTGGGTTACACGTAATTGCTCGAGTTCAGTAACTGCTAAATTTAACACTATAGCAGGTTTAATGTAAACAATTTATTTATAATGATTTTAATTTATTGCCGTCGTAACTCTTTAAGAAATCGATTTAATTTTACTTTCATTTTGAATTTCATCTATCGCATAAAATCCGAATTAGAATTCAACGGTCTGCTGCCAAATCAAGTTATTCATTACCATTTAAAATACAAAAATCATTTGCATATTGAATACCATTGCAATTGGCTTTTCTTCTTAAATCAAAGCGCCTAACATAGGGATGCACAACTCCAAGCTGTTACTGGGCCCATCTTATTGATACGTGAAAAGTCGGGTCAATAAAGTCAACAAACGACCATAAATGCAATTATATATTGTTTCTATTTTCTGTGCTTTTACAGATTCAGATAACAGGGAATTTTTATAACAAGGCAGTCGCGGGCCTTGAGCTATGCACCTCAGGCCTGGTATCTTCAGATGTACTCTTCAAATGCTTAGTCAATGTCATAGTATGTTGTTTACCATTACGCAAATGTAATAATCCAAAAAATGGAGGTTCTGCAATTGGAAAAAGAACATCCAACATAAAGGTGCTTAGGTATCTCTGTTATTTTTGTCATAGTGAGATTGTTAATTCGTCTTGTTGACATAGAAAAAAAAGATTAAAGAAATTGAATTGATTTTACCAAGCATGCTATAATGGTACTTAAATTTACACAATTTTTTTTTGATCTTCATGAGGATGTTTCTACTTTAATTCCAATTCAAGGCCTTGATAAAATTATTTAACCCCTTTATATTCTCTATTGATCAATGATCTGTTACCAATTGATGGAAAAATCTACTTCATCAAGATGCTAATGACGGGACTCTATTGATGTCCATAAAAGATAAAGACAGCTCTAAAGAAATCATCAATATTCAAGAATGGAATTTGAGAAACAACATGTCTTTAAATCTTTGTAAAACGAAACAAATAATTTCCATCCCAATGAAATTCTTTTTCAACTAGAATCAGCAAGCTATAGTTTAACTAATTTAACTGACTCTATTGATAGCGATACCAATTTCCTTAAAAGGTCAACATTTGATTGATTTAAAATATGAAAGAAATTCTGATAACTACTTAGTGTATCTTATTAAAAGAGCAAATTGCACCAGTCTAGAAGAATATATTTCTTCTGGTCGTGGAAATACATAGATGACAAATGCAAGCAATTAAAAATAAAGCAAAATTTGTTCGGATCTTCATTTTGAAAAGTATAATTCCTTAGAGGAAAAGTCTAACTCATTTAGTTTTTCTTCGTCTTTAACCCTAATCCTCCCAACCTTTTTTATGTAAGTTGGTTTCACAAGAGGGGGGGGGGGTAAAAATACCCAAGGTTTATTTTTGATATAGTAATGCTATTGTCATGAAGTTTGGCACAAAGATATCATGGAATAAAAAGTTTTAAAAAATTCAAAAAAAACATTTTAGCGAGATATTTTGCTGACGTCAGCATTTTTTTGCAAAAAAATTGATAAAATGGTAAGAGATGTCTTATGTCAAAATGATTATTTTTCAGTAAATTTTTATATTTTCTATTCAAAACACAAATGATATGGACTAGTATAACTTAAGGCATATTAATTTGTAGTCATTAATGCTGATGTCAGCATTTTTTGTAGCCAGTGCAGTGTTTGATATTTCTATATTACAATTAATGTCAATCGCGTTGACAAACTAGTCATAATTCCTTGACAAAAGATGTTTTCGCCCTAAAATTTTCACAGAATGTGTAAAACTAAATTTAATGTGGTGAAAATTTCAGCCAACCTTTCAAATTTAATTTAAAAAATGTTATTAATAAAAATTCACATGGTGGGGTAAATTTATCCCCCCTTGCGAAGAATAGGATTAAATCATTTAAGCAGAGGTTTCAACCACTGCGTGTAAAATAATTCCATTTTGCTCGATTCATTATTGACATTAATTGGGTATATAACAAAAGGGGACCATCTCTTATAAAAATATAGTTAACGTACAAAATTTTGTTGAGAATCATATTTCCTTTCAGTGAGACACACGAAAACAAATCAAGATCAATGAGCGGATCCAATATTTTGAAATCCGCTGATTGATCAGGTTGCACGCGTCTTTCTTTATGAGGTTATCTCCTTGTTTGATTGCCTGAATCATGGAACTCTGTTTACAGAGGTCCATGACCTGAATAATTAGGAACTGCGTTCAATTTACGTTTGAGTTTCTTTAATCAAACTGCTTAATTGTTTCCAGTAGCGCAGCTAGGGGGCACAATGCCATGGCCCCTCTTGAGTTAATCAGCCATATGCTATTTCGGTATTTTTTAATCCGTATTACCCCTTCATATGCACACTCTCTATTCCCGTCCTTCAGTTAAGAATAATTGATGGCGAATTTCTACCTTTCTTCTTTTTGGGGTGGGTTCAATTCGATTTTGAGTCAAAATTCTCGGTTTTGGTTTGTTTCAGTTTGTTTGAGAAAAAAATTAATAACAGAAAAATAAATGCAGTAACAATTTTTCTACATAAAATTGCTTCGTAATGAAGAAAAAGTTTAATATTAAACATGCCATAGCTCAAAATACATAATTTTTTCTTAACTTTCTTTTTTTACAGGTGCCCCTACAGTGTATTTCTTTTCTGCCTGTAACCTATGTCATAGTAATTTAGTGTTCTTGTCCATTGACTAAGGTCTCTTGTGGTAGTTTATTCAATAGTGAGTGTTCAATAGTGAGATAAATCAATTGAATCGGCGGATGCTCCAAGAAATACTCTGATACACGTACAATATCAGAATAAAACAAATTTTCATAACCTTCAGCTTGACTACGGCTGTTTCTGGTGGTGCCTAAACAAAATATGCTTCTACCACCGAATTCACTTTTTATATTGAAAGCATAACATTGGCGTTATTTCGCACCATTGTTATCTTCTGTCATACACCTGATATTATATTTCAAACCGAAAGAAATTGCAATGATCACAGCTTTTACATAAGGTATCTATGGCGGAATCAAATTTGCCCTTAGTGATTATGATTACTGGCTACATCTTGTTTTCTAGAGCAATTTCTACGTAGTGCTAACAGAATTATGAAGCATTAGGAAACTTTTTTCAGAGATGTCGGTTATAATAATATGGAGAAAATGCCATATTTCGAATTTATTGTATGCAATTCGTGAGTATTTTGGTTTCTTTGAGTCGGCTAAAGTCGGGTAAGTGAATTGAGAGTCGAATGCAGCTCTTTTATTCAATGTCCTTCACTGCCTTCGTTTTTATCTCACAATGAGCTTTTGTGTGTTTTGTATTGGTTTATATAAATACAAAAAGCAAGTTAATTTATTACGATTTCTTGAATTAGAAAATTTTATTTGTAGCTCCCTGTTTTTGCTTCTGTTCATATTCACTTTAAATTATATATACATATATATATATATATATATATATATTATATACGCAGATTACGGTGGTACGTAGATCAAGAATGTAACATGCACGTTGTTTTCAAGTGCGCCTCTCTTCCGCAACTTCTGGCTGCGCCACTGATTGTTTTAAAAGGAGTACCTCAATGTACGACATTATGGCATTTGATCTTCAGTTAAGTCAATGATTTAAGGAACAAAACCAATTGCAATGATGCCATTATTCTCACAATAACTTTATTTTGTGATTTTACATGTACACTCTTTGACTTAGCAGCTTAGGGTATTCAAACTAACTTCCGGAAGTTGTGAATATTTTGATAGGATGAGCTTAATATATATATATATATATATATATATATATATTAAAAATGAGTTTTGTATCATCCAATCTTTCAAAATATTTTAATTCAGGAGTCATCAACCTACCACCCACGGTGCAGGCGCTTCGTTCCCGCCAGCAAACAGTTGCAAGCAAAACATTACAACTTGTCTGTAATGATGAATAAATTATTTTCTTTAGTGTTAAGTAGTTCGAATAAATGGCTGCGAAGTACCAACAGATTGCTGTCGGCTCGCATGACAAACAGACCCAGGTATTGTTAGGACTACACATCGCGGGCAAGGTGTATATATAATGTCATAATATGAAATTATACAAATAACAAATGCCTGCAACCCTATTTCCAAAATTACGAGAAAACACTTATCTTTGCGAACATTTGCTTTCCTAGATGAGTTTTGTTAAAAATAAACCTTAATGATGTGTTCGAAATTTCTTCCAGGGATGTCGATGACCCACTAAAACTCGACCCATGACCCACGTGAACCACATCATTTTGACCCATGACCCACGCAACAAATTATTTGACCCACACATTTTTTGCTCATATAAACCCGTAAAACAAATTAATACTCAAGTTATTGACTTATATCAAAAACTTATAAGCTAAAAAACTTGTTTTTGAACGCCTTTTTGACGACACGGTATCATCCTCAAGTTTATTTCTGTCAGGAATGATTATTCGACCAGTAGCAGAGAAATTTTTCTCGCTTTTGGCAGCTGAAGGTTGTATGACATACATCTTCCAAGCAACCAAATACAAGTAAAGCATTTTATACTTATAATCACTCAACCATTTGAGGGGGTAAAAGGTTTAAGCGAAAGCTGCTTCTAACAGAATGGTTGCAGCATATCGAGCCAGCGCAGGTTCTGCAACTTCGGCGGATGATAGGCGATGTCGATCTGGCACAGCAACAGGAGATGGAGATGAAACCGCTGTAAGAAATGCAGCGAAAGGATAAACTTTTCCTTTCTTTGCAGGAGTTAGAGTTGTATCCAAATGGAGGGTGTTGCTTGCGATTCGTTGATGCATTCTGAAGATTTGCTAAATTCCTTGTCTATTACACCAACTAGATATGGCTTTAAGAACTCATATTGTATTTCCTGCAAAACAAGATTTGATTCCTTGCGTTGTTGACAAACGAAAACGATCTGAGACTTATATAAAGATAGGTTGCAATGTAGTGAAGTGAATTTATTAACGTCCCGTACTTCTCGTTTTCATTGCTTTTTTTGCTAGAAAATACAAAAACGAGAAGTATAACTGCGTGCAGGAGATATAACTGTTGCCCTTAATTATGACCCATACCAGGAGTGACCCATGACCCACCTGACCCACCAAAAAGTGACCCATTTGACCCGTCTAACGACCCATGTGTCATTGACAACGCTGATGTCTTCTACCAAAAACAAAACTTACCCGATTTCAACTAGATTCTAATTTAATACTTTCGAGAAAAATGTTATTGTTTTCGCTGATAATATTCTCCTATGTACCGGTACAACAAATGGAGAAAGCTTGCGAATTTCAAAAAAAAGGATTCTATCAACAGCAAATGCAAATCAAGTATACAATGAACGCTATAGAATTTATAAGCAATATGCTGAAATATTTTAAAATATAACTGAAATTTTACATTAATATCTTGTACTCTTCGAACTTAATTATTTTTCTCATTTTCAGTAAACAGATTTTATTAGAAATTTTTAATACAATGTTGATCTAGCAAACCGAAAATTTAAAAACAAGTTTTAAGCAGTATCACAAAAACCGGCCGAATTGGCATGCCCAAACCTATAAGTTTTAAGCTCATTTCCATATTTGTGTTATACCATATCTATATATACGCATGTACATGTACTTACATTACTGCGAGAACTATATACATAATTATTTCAGAATGACTATTAATTTAATTCTTCTAAACAACAGAAGGTAGGACGATGCGTAGTTGTAAAGTCATGGCAGAAGATATTTGGTCAATTTCAAAAATATTAATTGCAAGTACTAGTAATATAATTTGACAAAGTTTAGTTGTGTTGCACTAGGTTACTGTTTTATTAAATTTTTTATTACAAAAAAATCTGAAATACACACAATGCAGTTCTAATTTTTAAAACGATTGTGAATTTACAAGATCAGACCGCGGTTTTACCCACTTTTTTACGAAAACAAATGTTTAATTGATTTTATTACCCCCGTTTACACGAGATGCGGAGTAGTTAGATTCGGCGTAGCAGGCAATACGGCACCATTTGTTGATCAAAATTGTTTTTTTTTAGATTTTATTAGTACGGGTTTACACGTGCTCCGCTTTAATAAAATATATTTATTTTGGTGAAGTCTTATTGGTTACATACAAGGTAGAAAGCCAATCACAATTGAAAAAAGCAAGCAAAATAATTGACAAGTTGTTTATTTATCAATAATACGGCTTGATGCGAAGAGTGAATTCTGCTCCGGATGAGCAATTAAATCGAGATAATGCGACTACTAAAGCGGAGTTCGTGTAGACGCCCTTAATACGGCTAGCCGCATCATTCGCTTTTTACCGGATCATCCGCCTCGTGTAAACGGCCCTATTAACTGCACAATGGCGAGAGAAAGTGTGGCACACACTGTTTATAGGTGCTACACTGTCAAACTTAATTACCCGGCACACTTGTTTGACGAGAAAAATCAAAAGCGATTAGATCGCTGAAATCAGGTTAGACGACAAGTTTGAAGGGGTGATAGACGTTCAAACTTATCGTGGATTTGTGTGCCGACCAATTATGTAATTAAGTTTGAAACACAAGTTTCACCATGTATCACCCCCTTAACATACTGTAGAAGCAACAATTTTAATTAATCAAAGTGACTGTGTCATCTTATCGTAAATCTAACATTAATAAATTATAAGAATTAAAAATAATGAATAAAATGAGGTGCTACATGTTCCCTATTTTATAAGTGAATATCGCAATGCAGACGTTCCGCGTAAAACATAGCAAACTAATTATTAAATTTGAGGTGAATTTACTGTAGCTCATTTGTTTAAGTTTCCTTTAAAAATGTTTATAGGAAGTTGTGTTAATTCAACATATGGATGCCTTTCTATTGTAAACATACAATGAACTACTTTCTTTGCCATGGTAATGTAGCTTTAATGTTTTTTAAATGTATAGTTCATTTGATATTTAAATGACATATTTACTGAATGATTTGTCATTTTCAGAAATGTCTCGTAGGCCCAAGACAATCAGTGTGAAACACTCTCCACACAAACGTAGTTGTTTGGTCAGGTGGAAAGCTCCAGTTTTAGTAATGACCGCGGCTATCATTGTTGGAATCGTGTTAACTATTGTTCATAAAGCAAAGGTACTATAAATCATTCGCTAACTACAAAATACCTTTCTTGTTTTTATTCATTGAATCTTTAATGTCCACCATTTATCTTGTTTAGATGTCGAATATACTTATTTTGAAGAATTGTTCCATTAAAATATGTACTAATTGCAGCTGCCTTTTGTTAAATTGTAGACAAATATTACAACTACATGTTTATTATATACAAATTTTTAGAATTAATAAATGTAACAAATTAAGTCGTTCAACATATTTCTGATTTATATATATATATATATATATTCATTTAGGTATTAGGTGCCCTCTGTATCATAGTAACGGACCCTCTCGACTTGTATAGTGAGCATTTCGTCATAAGCCACAGCGACCCTTTCTCGTACAGGTAAATTGCGTGCTCAGATCTTACTACTGATACTGACCAAGGTGCCTTAGTATCGCTGACTAAATTTTTATGTTCGAATAAGCCTATAAATATATTTCACCCGTGTAGTTTTCTGAAATTCTAAATTTTTTGTATACTTTCTTTGATGAAAATTCTGTTTTTTAAATCATTCAAATTCTGCTGCATGCGTATGTTTCACATAATCCAGCAGTCCATGATCGCTAAGATTTCTTATTTCTCTGTTTAAATTTTTATTGATTTCGTGAAAAAAACTTTTAAATGAGTGTAATCCAAGAAGTAATATCGATTTCCAAAGTCTGAAAACAATACTGGATAGAGGCCCCACCTCTGACTTTGGCACTGCATGTTGAAATTTTTCTATACTTCATAAATAGCAAAAGACTTTAGTGCAAATTTTCAGCATTATATTCGAGCGCGTTCTCCTATAGATATGTCCACATCTCACGACTTCCAAATTTTATAACATGCTTCGATGGAATTCTTTAAATGTACGGAAAAACGGTTTGGTCTTTTAAATTGACATATGCTGCACCTAAAGGATGGCAAAATATCGAAAAATTCTGACACATAACCTGATTCGTGGGTTGGGTAAGTGCTTAACTGAACCTCTTTAATTTCAGTCATTTTCATTTGCTATTGTTGTGCATTTCATCTTTTAAATTGAGGTTTTCTAAGTACTAGAATTGCTTTGTTTCAAACAGGATTTTTCTGGAATATTAAGTAAAAAATTGATGCACTTTCTAGTGCATTCTCGAGATCATTTTGATTTATTTTTTGCAGAATGAATGTTCGAAAAGCAAAATTGATAATTGCTTCAAATTTATTCTTAAGGATTCTGATGACAACTAAGTTACAGACCAATGTTATATTCGTCAATTAACAACTTCTACCGACCTCGCAACATGAAATGGTGCACACTAAAGTTTGTAGATAACTGAGATCTTGAAGTGCATCGAAAGATATTAAGATCGCCATTATTCCTCCAGAATCATTTGACAGATTTTTAGCTCATAGGTTCTAATTGCATCTCGACTTCGNAAAATAACCACAAAAAATTCCAAGCTGTCTATTCCAGACAATATAAAGCATCAATGTTTACATTGTCTAATATTTGTACTAAGAAGTATGCTCTTGTATAATTAACTATTTCACATCTTTATCTTCAATTGAGTGTGCTGATTGTTTAATTGAATGCTGATTGGAACTACTCATTGTAATAGCAATCAACAAGTAGGATTGAGGTTTTTTATTTTTTTGTGCAAATTTTTAAAAGATTTTAATTCCGGAAAAAGCAGATTGCTTGTAAATACAATAAACACGTATAATAGAAGACTATAAATATAAAATGCAGTGTATCAAAAGAATTAAATAAAGATTTATTGTATTTCAATATTTTGGAAACACTGAAGCTGATTGTATTGTATGTAGCTTAAAATATTATATTTCGAGAATACACAAATTAGAGAATAGAAGCTTAAAACCAACTAATATAACAAAGCTAAATATTCTTGTTAAGCAATTGTTATTTGTGATATTATTTACAATATTAAAAGATTATTAAAAGTTAGTAATGATTGCAGCTACTATGAAAATTTCTGGAACTCCAGATTAAACAGATTGCTTGTAAATATAATCAATCNAGTCATTTTCATTTGCTATTGTTGTGCATTTCATCTTTTAAATTGAGGTTTTCTAAGTACTAGAATTGCTTTGTTTCAAACAGGATTTTTCTGGAATATTAAGTAAAAAATTGATGCACTTTCTAGTGCATTCTCGAGATCATTTTGATTTATTTTTTGCAGAATGAATGTTCGAAAAGCAAAATTGATAATTGCTTCAAATTTATTCTTAAGGATTCTGATGACAACTAAGTTACAGACCAATGTTATATTCGTCAATTAACAACTTCTACCGACCTCGCAACATGAAATGGTGCACACTAAAGTTTGTAGATAACTGAGATCTTGAAGTGCATCGAAAGATATTAAGATCGCCATTATTCCTCCAGAATCATTTGACAGATTTTTAGCTCATAGGTTCTAATTGCATCTCGACTTCGTTATAATTTCAAGTAGTGTTGCTGCAAGAAGCTTAATATTTGTGAACAAAGCAAAGACAAACCGAGCTGTCGAACCAATTCGAACTACTGAAAAAACACACTTAAGCGGTTTAAAAATTACCCGTTTGAGCCGTCGTCCATTAGAAATTAGCTGCTGAGCCGAGTCAATCCACCTTGTTTTTTGACTGAGCTGCTTGCAAAACCAATTTAAATATCTTTTGGATTTTTTGGATAAATTTATGCTGCAATAAAAGCGTGTCTAGCAAATTGGCTGTGTTAGTGGTTTAGAGACGCATAACAATATTGGAGTTAAATTATTTAGAATTTAAGGTATGAATATTGTACTTCAAAAGAATAACTATTAAAATGTTCAATGCTTATATCAGCTAATTTTCTTTATCTTTAGTTGTGTCAACTTTGTTGACAAAAGTAATTGTGGAAAATTCCTTTGCCGGATATTTCGTGATCAAATGCATGAAACCCTGGTAGTCATTAACAGCTACACAAATGCTGTTATATAATTTCTTTTTCCAAATTAATGCTGGCCAGCAACTGAAAATTAGCCTTAAATTTTTTAAAAATCAATTATTGCATCATCATCATCTTCGTCAGTTTTGCAGTAAACCGATAACTTTAATCTTTAAAAATACCTATTATTTGCAAAATATCCTTAGGATGTACATCATTGCCTCAATCCCACAATCGATTACGAGGAATTCTATGATGTCATCTTGAAGGATTTCTTAGTGCCTCGTCCAGTAGGGAGTCAAGGTCACGAAAATGTTAGAAAGGTTGCATTTTAATAGGGCTCTTAGTATATTTATGTTTCAATGTTTTAGCACATACGACAATTAATGACCGACTGGGATATAACCGAAGATAATTTTCATGAAACTGTCAGAGGTAGATCTTGGAAGTTTCACAATATCATCGCTCAAAGTGATCCATCGAAGGAGAAGACCATTATCATCAGTTGTCACTACGATTCGAAGGTATTATTCGATATTTTCTGACGTTTGTGCATTTTTTCCGGATCAGGACACTATCCTGTCAAAGTTGTGATCTAGCAGTGTTTTAGGAATGTTCTGGAATCTCACTGTAAATGTACTAAAGATAAGGTTAAATTTTAATGTTTTGACAGTTGTGGCCGCACTAGATTATTATTATTGTGGATGAGTTATTTTTCAAATATTCGTCTCGATGACACAACGACGTTGTGTACCTAAACGTTTAGTGTTCTAAAGTAAGGCAGGAGAATTATATACAGTTGTGCTTATACGCAATGGTAATTGCCACATGAATATTAACTTTTTTTGTCAGAATTTAATTATTAAACGATATACGTGCAAAGTAAACTATCAGAACCTCACGAATCTAAAACCTATTTTGTGATATCTAGCTTCGTTCGTCTTTGGTCGAAGTTGTTAATTAGTGTTAATCAAGATTCTGAGACACAAACGTTTCTCTCATTTGCACAATTCAACCTCAAAAATATTTTCTGTCATTTTTCTTGGGTGTAAAAGACATTAAGCCTGCATATTGGAGACTTACAGAAATTAATTGGTTTTGAGTAAAACAACAGAAAAGTTTTTAGCATCCGCAACGAAACGCGGCTGTAGCAATGATAAGAAGACTGTTTCTACTAATGTATATATATATATGCATGTGTATATTCAAATATGATTGCCTTTCAGCTAATGATAGAGTCAATAATTTTTCTCTTAATTTCTATAGTATTAGAATTGCATTTACATCAATTAAATCCTAAATAGTATCAAGATATCACTGGGGTTGTGGGTGCACGACTAGGTTTAAAAATTACTTAATTTTGAATAATTTTCTGTTCTTTTAGAATAGGTTAATAAATATAATGCCTAAAACTGATGTTTGTACTCAAAATGTGAACTATAATTCTAGAAAAGGAGTGTTGCTTTTATAACACACCTTTCTCAATGGCCATCAGGATTAATCAATTTTAATTTCGGTCAGGTCTGATCCTGAAACAGGTCATCTCTATTTTAGCAATGTTTTTTATTTTTTAAATGTTATTTTATAATTTGATAATTCTTTACATTAAAAATATACCATTTAGATGATACCGGAAGTCTCAGTAGATAGCAAATTCATTGGGGCCACTGATTCTGCGGTCCCGTGCGCTTTGATTATCAGTCTCGCAAATACTTTGAAGAAAGTAATTTCATTGACTGCTGTAAGCTATTATTAATTTTACTTGTTTTGCATCAAAATATAAAGCAGGGATGGACAACTTTGTGATTGTCACGGGTCAGGTTTAATTGGGTATGTTTTTGTAAGCCACACTTTTTGATTTCATTGAAAATCTTACGTTACTGCATTAATAACTGACTTTATATTGATTTTTCATTTGAAATAACTCAAGTTAAAGTTGGAATCGAGTGGATTTTCAGTCATCCACCGGTCGTTAGTTACTCAGCCGACTTTGCTGGTTTACCAGCATTAGTGTGCTGAAAATGAAATCAAGTGAATAGAAATATGGTAGTGCTAGTGGTAACATGTTTAAAAATCTATTTCTATAATGGATTCGAAGAATTTCCATGTATAAGAAATGTGTCTTATGATGTGTTCATAATGACGTCCGTTAATGTTTAATTTCGGCCGTCAGTTCAAACCGAATGCAAATGAGCAGATGGATCGGTTCCAATTCTGGCGCAACATTTACCAAACAAGTCCAGAACAAATTGCAATTATACGGACCAATATTTTTACACCCATTAATGACATTTATGCTCTCGTCTGCATACGAACATTTGTATGTTAACTTCATAGCATTCAACTTTTGCTGCACATATAATATTATATTATTACGTGATCATTAAGTCATAGTTTTTTAAACATGTAATTAAACAATTAACATTCCAAACGAAAATGTCTCTTTCATTAATAACGAGATAATTTATTTCAGTCCAGATTTGCCTTCCCGATTGCAGATTTCTGAAATTCATATTAAGCTAAATGCATTTCCAATTCTATTCATGTTTATGCAATTTAACCTTCGAAGGTGTAATTTTTAGTTCACATTTATTTAGATCTTTGGATCTTTTAAAAAATTTTCGTAAGGTCTGATTTCAGTTATGGCTTCAAATTGATTTCTGCAGAGCAGGCTATCATGTATATTGAAATGAAATTAATTTTTAGTTTTTTAACTTATTACATGTTATAGTCTAAATATAATCTGATGGTAGTATTCTTTGATGGGGAAGAAGCTTTTTATGAATGGACAGCCACAGATTCACTTTATGGATCAAGACATTTGGCAAGAAATTGGAAAAAGCTTTTTGGATCACCATCTAAAATTGTAAGACATCCTTTAGTTTGATTCAACGTATTAATTGATTTTAAAGCACTACAACCAATCGCTGATGTTTTGAATAGACATATATTGTGTGGCTTATACTATATACAGATGGCACAAGAAATTCAATAAATTTAAGCACAACTTCCATTACATAGACTAGCGTTTTTTCAATGATGCTGATCTTTTGTAGCAACCTCAATATATTGGGTCATATTATGATATCTAATTATGACGTTTTTAGCTTATGAACATTTAAATGTAGTTTACTTACTCGTTATGTTTTTAATTGGTCCGTTTAGCATAAATTAATACTATTGGATCTCATTGGTGCTGACAACTGCGTCTTTCACAACACATTCCCTTCAACCTCTCAAGATTTTAAGAATCTTTCTCTAATAGGTATCTCGCTTTAAATTATTCTCAATAATGCATTCAATAAAATTTTAATAATAGGCTATCAGTGATCACTGAATTTTTAAGAAAAATTCTAGCTATCTTTTTAGAGAGGCAATTGCGTACAAATGGTCACATATCAGCTCTGTCAAACTCGTTTGCTGACAAGTCTCCTAAGACGATAAATGTGGAAGATGATCACATTCCCTTCTTAAGGAAAGGTTTGTATTTTATTCATTAAAGATTATCTAACAATAGCAGATTTCAGACCTTGATCTTTGGTCTTGACGTCACAATCTCGACAGGATGAGCTTGACTTCGAACTGGCTTTATTTTAATCATGTGCCTTTCTTGTATCACATTAAAAAACTAAATACAAAAATATATATATTTTTTGGCATAATTTTTAGTAAGAGTTAAAGCAAATTTACTACAATATAAATGAAAGCAAGAAACAAAAACAAAATACAAAGAAAGCAATACTACAAACTACGATACATGTATATATACAAGCTGATAAATATGCACTATTGCTTAAAGGGCGTAAATTTTAAATGAAATCCGTCCATGTAGTTAATTGATTTGATATTCCTAATAGGGATTGTTTGGATAATAAAAGTTCTTTAATTTTTCGTCAGAAGTGTTTATAATTTTGTGTTATTTGTATTTTGGGACTTTAATCATAGTTTAGGAGCTTTAAAAGAAAATCAGTCTGGACGATTAATACAACTATGCAATTTGTGGCGTCTATCACTGATTTTGATATAATTGCTTAAGAAATGCAAGTATTTTGAATTATGTACACATTTGTGTATCATACAAAGTATGTGATAATAATAACAATAACAATAAATTATTTAACATTAAAATAATACTAACAAAATTAATAAAAACAGATATGTTTACAACAACTTAAACAAAAACAAATCAATGATTTTGAGCCAGATGAGTTGTTGTCTTAATTCATGATATCGTAACATAGATGAAAAAAATTGGCTATATGTGAAATTAGATAGAACTAGAAAGTTAAATTCGTTTGTTTACTAAAATGTCAACATCTAAGTAAACAATTTTTTTTGATGATCTTAAATATGTTTTGAGAGAAACATAGAAGTACAGGTTGTTTCGAAAATTGAAACGATTATATTTATTTAAAGTGGTATTTAAAAATATATTATTTGTAGTTTATAAGAATAGGCCATTTTTTAGAATTTTACTCTTGCAAGTTTATAAATATATTCAGCGAGTATAATTGCTTTGAAATCGTTCAAGCTTATCAAGCATGGATAGGTGTGAATACCATACCACAGAGGCATTCATAATAGATGAGAATATTATAGAAATATATAATTTAATTATTCTGTTTAGGTATTCAAAATATTTTACACCTAATATGCATTCCATTTCCGAAAGAGTGGCACACAATGGGAGACAATGAAGAGGTCATCAACAGCAAAGCAGTGACAGATTTTCATAAAATTTTGCAGCAGTACCTTTGTGAAATGATGGGTTAACAATGAGGCCTATGTCTTTCTTATTTTCTATGTACATTTTGTAAAAATTATTTGTTTTAAATTTGTTAGTGAAATTCACTATATTATATTCTGTTTGTATTAAAATTTTATTCAGAAACAGAATTTGCAGCAGTATTTTATTATTACAGCAAACGGTTGTATTCAACTATTTAATTATTGCATGCGTGTATTTACATTTGCATTTAATTAATTAATTAATTATTCCGAAAAGCTTCCAATATCGTTTATTATTGTTAAATAAGTTCTTCTTCTATTTCAATAACCGATTCCATATTCGTTACAAAAGTTTTTGACTGGATAACTTATGAGCCGCAGTTTTTCTCATTGCACTTGTGCAGCATTGTACTATTTCATGCTTACATAAAATTTTCGCATTACATGTGTTTACCATTCCTACTAATTTGAAATTTTGTTTCCTCATAAGAAATGGGAACATTATCGGTAATAATCACTAATCCGTATATCTGACTTCTAGAGTAGGAATTATTTTTGTTCGAAATGACCTAATATTACTTCGAGACTGGAACTTATAATATTTTAATATTAATAAACATTCAATCTAGATTTTACACTAGAATATCAAATTTAATTAACTATTATGCTTGCTGAAACAAATGATGCTTGTTATGATTTTTATTCATTCTAATATCGTTATATCCAACCCTTACATTAGATCTATTAATTTTCCAAATCTCACTTGTCTATATAAATTTCGAGAAGTTGATAAAAACTCGTGAAGAGACTACTGTCAAAAATAACTGTTCTAAAAAAAATGCGATGTCATATTGTTACGCATAAAATTCAACAAATTTTATATATATATATATATATATATATATTATATCAATAGATAATGATTGATTCCTTTCAATGAATACATAAAAATCTAACAAGAAATCAAAATAAAGCTGTATAGATCCAGTTAAAATTCTGAATATTTCTAACGAATTAGACGAGGCTTTTCTAAATCTACAAAATATTATAGCTTATCATGGAGCCTGAAATCAAACCTGAATTTTTAAATCTGGATTTTGGTTCTGTAGTTCAGACATTTTTTAAACTTTTGAAGCCTTTCATAAACTTAGTCCGAACAAATCCAGTGAATCTTCAAATATTTCTGCATAGGTCCCTAAAATAAATGCGGGTATTATAGCACTCCCTTAAATCCCTTAAATTTTCTAGGAAAAACGATCAGTCACTAAAAATTATTGCCCATTCTCAAATAAGTGCCATAATCCAAAACTTATTTTTTTGACACCATGGAAAACTTTGTCGATCATTCCTGCTATTTATATAATTTTAGTTTTAAAGATTTTTAGAGACTTGGCTTTCTTAATTTCTGTAGGCAATCCATTCCAAAGACGGATTGAGGTATTAATAAAATAATTTTGCATTTGTTTTTTTCTATATTGCTTGCCTTATAACAAAGGTGCGTTTACTAATTTGGAGTTTTAAAAATAGGGAAATTTGTTAAATTGCAAGAAGCTAGTTTTTGAGAATTTTGTAAAACCGTATATAAAGATGTTTTATAAATTGTCATTATTGGCTTCGAAAAGTTTCTTTTTAAATCATCAGAGAGTGCTAGTTTTTTCTTCATACAGCCCAATGTAATATTAATTGCCCAATTTGCTTGTATTTCAAATTTTCTGAGATTGTAGGTGTGTCAAATGCTGTATATAGTATACAAGCATAATTTAGATGACTTTAAAGCCTAAGGCATGGATAAGCTAAATTTTTGCATTAATACTTAGAAGGTAAGAAAAATGACTTATTTATATATCTACAATAATGGACTCGATTTTGTTGTGATTGTATACATTCTTTTGCATTAAGTGTTATGATGCTTTGAATGTGTTTTAATATTAAATGGCTAATTAAGGAGTGTCATATGCTAAAATTGTGAATAAAAATCATTTTACCAATGTATGATGATCATCTTAACTATGGTCCAAATCACAATTTGGTTTCAGAAAAAATTACTCAACATCAGACGTACTTATACAAACGACAGAAAAATGGAGAGCACTATTAGACTCTAATAAATTTGTTGCTATTGCCTGTCTTGACCTCTCAAAAGCATTCGATTCTGTTAACCATGATATATTAATAAGAAAATTAAAAAATATTGGTTTTTCTCTTAACAGTGCTCACCTTATAGCTAATTACTTAAGTAATTGATTTTAGCGAGTTAAATTATATGATACTTTTTCAAATTAGTTGTCTGTCAATAATAGTGTACCTCAAGGAACCATACTAGGTCCCCTGTTTTTTAATATTTATGTGAATTACATGAAGGAAATTACTGACTGCGAAATAACAAAATACGCCGATGATACATCTATTTACTGTGGGAATAAATCTTTAGATAAAGCTGTAAAAGTTATTGAATCGAATTGTATAAAATTGAGCAACTATTTTAACATGCATAGATTGCGTATTAATACGAAAAAAACTGAATTTTGCATAATGCAACTTTTTAGAAAAAAACGGACATCTCTGACTATTCAATTAATTTCAATAATTCATCTGTTATACCTGTTGATAAGATTAAATATCTAGGAGTAAAAATAGATTCAAAC
>CABFPE010000003.1:1359439-1379428 GCA_900660155.1 Hofstenia miamia | reverse complement strand
ACAGTGTGAGCACAAATTCAAATACAAGAGTGCACACTTGAAACTTGTCCATATAGGATCCACATGAACTCATTGACAAATTACTAGAAAGGATAGATGTTAAGAGTGTCACAGAAATAAGTTTGTTAGTGTATGCAGGCATGTGGGAGGGCTGAAAACTTTTGGTATGAACATGAAGAAGGTAATAAGACAAGAAACTAAGAGATAAAATTAGCATGGGAGACAAGAATTGAGAATACAGTTGCTAAGATCAGGCAACAAATAGGTAAGATCAGGGCAAGTAAGGCAGTAGATGATAGGTGTAAGGTAGGTAATGGAAAGAAATAAAAACTGAAGGAGAAAAAATGGGAAAGTGATAGACAAAGATAGATGAACAACAGCTAAGGCTTAGGAGCAGCATATTCTATGTGGACAGCTTAGCACTTTAACGTTCATTTTTAGTTCAGGCCCAATCACAAAAAGACTAAAAGAGACAGGCATTGTGTAGAGTAGTGAGTCACCATGTTACATGGATTTGAAGAGGTATGATAGTTCAAAAAAGACATTGCAGAAGCAAATGAAGATACTGGAAAATGCAAACTAAAGTGCCTGGGTTGGAATTTCAATTTTGAAGTTGTACAACAGTGACAATGATCACAGGTATGTGTACAGATGGAGTTGGCTTGAGGAAAACCAGTGGGGATAAGAGAGAGCGACTCAAAAAAATAGCAAAGCATCTCTGCAAGTGCACGCAAAATAAGCGTTTCTAAACATCAAGCATTGATGCTGGTATTTCAAATTTCTGTTCACCAAGCTTTATGTATTCCTTTGGAATGGCAAAATACGCATCTGTGGATTTCTGGTATCAAATACACAAACAGTCTTTCTCTTTCTCTCCCTCTCTACTTGGGATATGCCAGAGTTGAGATATTTAGCAAGAATAGTTAGGTGGAATAAAAGTGAACTGGAGGAACTAAACCAGGAGACTAGGAAAGTACTAGCACCAGAGAAAACATCTAAATTAAATAAATATGTAGATAGACGGTACATTGCAAGGCGAAACGGAAAAATGACTGCTAAGTTTGAAGGAAGCTGAAGGACTAAAAGAATGCGTAGAAGAGCAACCTAAGGTGTTACTACTGGAGGCAACTATAGAGTTAGGGAATATAAAAACAGAGGGTGAGAGAAGGAAGGCATACCAGAGTAGGATAGAAGAACAGAGACAAAGAACATATAGGCAGAAAGTGATGCATACAGAATATTGGGAAATATAGAAGTAGAAGACTGGTATAGAGAAGAGTGCAAAAGGTGGTTAAAGAAGGCAGGACTAAAGAGAGGATCAGAAGCACAAGAGCAAGAAATATGGATAAAGTAAATAAAGAAGTTCTGAAACAAGTGATAAGTGTAGGCTAAGTAAGAACTGCTTGAAGACAATAGATCATCTGATAAAAGGGTGTGAAATTGCCACAGAACATGCATAAGTTCATGGATGATAAAGTGGGATTAATGGGGTACTGACGCTTTAGTGGGCAGCATGGATTAGAAGTAGGAGACAAGTGGTATGAGCATGAGTCACAGAACGTCATAGAGAATGAAATATAACAATGTAGGCGTTCAACTTACAGACAAAAAAGGTGATGGGAAGCATGGATGCTAGACATTGTAATGGTAGATAAAGAAGAAAGAATGGGAACAGTGATAAATATAGCAGCACCAAAGGACAGCAAATTAGAAAGCAAGGAGGAGGAAAAATAAACTAGTATGAGGAGTTGGCAGAGGAAATAGAGAGATTCTGGAAGCTGAAAATTTTCTAATTAATTTTTTGGAGGTTTGTAGTAATCATTTAATGTAAAGTAGGCATGTCTAATACACACTCTGTAAATATATATATAGTACTGGCCAAAAGTTTGGGAACACTTTCTAAACGCAATGTAGAAACAATATGATAACAATGTGTAGAAAGTAAATAGTTAATTCAAAAAAACTCACTAATATTTTGTATGTATTATTGGCCTACCACGCAGCAATATAAATTGACATTTACTCGACAAGCTTTCTACAATAATCATCAGTAATCTCTGTGCATCATACCACTTTAATTTGCTCTTTCAGATCGTCGAGTGATGTGCATTGGCGCTTCCTCAGACAGTTTTTGATGTGATGCCAGCAATTTTCTATGACGTTGAGGTCTGGGGAGTTTCCCGGCCAGATCTCAAGCAGCCGAAAGTTTTGTGATGCAATCCACTGTTTCACAACTTTGGCGCTGTGGCAAGGAGCACCATCTTGTTGTAGTGCAGATGTTCCGTGGAGCTGCATAAACATGGAAACTTTCTCCGGAATTATTTTGAGGTAAGCCTTGACTGTCTCGTTGTGAGGAACAAAATGCAGACCATTCGCAGTTATAGCACCCCAAATCATCACAGAAGGTGCTGAGTGGACAGTTTGTTGCGTGTAACGTGTGTTGAATCTTTGGTCTCTTGGTTGTCGAACGTGTGGCCAGTATGTGGTAAGCTGGCAAAATCTTTGATTCGTCACCAAACATTACTTGATGCCACATCTAAGGGGGGTAGTGTTGGTATTGCCTGCAGAAGCGCAACCAGTCTCGAATGTTCTTTGAAGGCAATCGGGGTTTTACTGCCGGTTTGCACGATGGAAGGTCAAAAGTAGTATTCAATCGACGCCTAATGGTGCGTGTTGATACATTCTGCACTACCGCACCTAGATTTGCATTGACTTCAGAAGATGAAGAGAATGGTTGATTGACGACGTAACAGTGAATGAGACGGTCAGTCTGAGGGGTTGTCACTTTTGGTTTTCCAGACCGCTTGCGAGAGGAAAAATTTTTGCAGTTGCTGATAGCGAGTAACACTTCTGGATACCGAAGATATTGACACGCCCATTGTAACAGCTATAGCGCGATAATTGTACCCCTCCTCGTACAAGATATGAATTTGAGCACGCTTTGTTGGTGAAATTTCACTACCACGGACCATATTTCAAACTATAATGATAGTGCTTTTTCAGTAAAAATACATTTTGTGTAAGTCTAAAGTTGTGTTAATTTGATTGGCTAAATAAATCTGTTGTAAATTCTAAGAAAAAATTGGGAATTCCAGGAATTTTACGAAGTTTCCAGGAAATAGCATACAACACACTTTAGAGAGGTTACTGTTCCCAAACTTTTGGCTAGTACTGTATGTATATATATTTGTAAATTTTTGCATTACTAACTTTTATTTTCCTCCATTTTTATAATAAATCTCTTTTGCACTAAAAGAAACACATTAAGTAGTGAACATAGACTTCTATACTACTAATTGGATTGGAACAGAAAAACATCTAGCTGCAAGATTTGACCTATTTAACTCAGTCATATACGAATTTTCTCTTTTGTATTAGGTTGCCAAATCAGGCGAAAAAAACGTTTTGGCCCAAACTTCTTTCTTCATTACAAATAAACAAAAAAGCAAACAAAGAAAGTCTCATTAAAGTTCTGCAGAGCCATATCTTCGGTACAGCAAATATTAAGTCTGTCAATGTATTTGCTTGTTAAATTTTGTCCATTATCAATGGTGTACTTTAAAATTGAAATAATTTTAAAGATTCATTAAATATGCAAATCAAGGTTGGAAGAAAACTTAGCTCTTAAGATTTAACAAATAATTTGTAGATTTATTCTTAAGCACCCCAGGGATTTTAAATTTTTATCGTTATTGAAAAAATATTTAAATGCTTATATCTCAAAAACTAATAACAATTATATCAACAATAATATCTGAAGTCACCAAGTGATAGAAGCGAGTCCCCTCTTGCATTTTCACTTTTAATCCGCGACCCGCTCTGTTTCATTGACCTCTGACTTTGCCCCCGTGGCCTTGAAAAATTTCATGAAAGGTAGGTATGAAAGGAATTTAAATATTTTGCAAAAACTCGCAATTGTCAAAGAAAAATTGTTATTCTTTTCGACCAATTTGGGGTCTCGGGTCTTTGGGAACATTTCACAATCAATATTCTCAATATTCGTCAATCCAACTATTTGTTTGTTTGCTTGTTTATTTACACTGGATATATAATTTTGGGTCAATTTCAAACTTTTTAGCTTGTTCAATAAAAAAATCCATCTTTTTAAGTGTGTTCTAAGCCATTGCGGTATGGCTTCAGAAAAAAATCGGGTCGCGTTCGGGTCCATTTTTGAAAAAGTTTGAGCTTCAGGTCTCAGTAAAAAAAAATCGGGTCGGCCCGGGCCTAGTAAGACCGTGGTTGCTACGGGTTGAGTTTCGAGTCTAAAAGGCAGACCCGATGAGAACTCTTATGAGAAATACCTTATCAGTATAGCCCTACTGAGCATTAACATCATAATATTGTCATCAATTAAAGTGGCGTATGCAAGGGGAGGATATGATTGAATTTTGGGTAAAAAACTAAAAAAATTAAAAACTAGCGTCGTGAAATGAATTTTTTATTATAGAGCCACTTTACCTCAAAAAATAGCAAAGCATCTATGCAAATGCGTGTAAAATATGCTTTTCTAAATGTCAAGCATTGATGCTGTTATTTCAAATTTCTGTTAGAGTTTTATTGCAAAAGTAGTTGTGATGATAAATCACAGGCTACGAATAATTAGTAGAGTAGGTTGTGGGTGAATTTTAGAAAATTTATGTACTTAAATTTGTATATTGTTCTTAATTAATGAATATAATTCGTTATTTAGAATTGGCCAGAAGAAATCCCAAACTTTCAAAAAATCAATGTCAAGTTTTTCAAGATGTTGGGAACGCTGGCGTTGCGCACTTTGCGACTAATTGCTATAGGGCTAAAACTTGATGTAAATCTTATATTCTTGTATATTTTATGTATTATGAATTAGGATCCAGGATTTTTCGATGAATTTCATGATCCGTTTGGTGAGGAAGTCTGCTGCAATTTACGAACACTTTGGTATCCATCGCTTATTGGAAAAGGTGTCATTTCAAATTAACAAATAGAGTCGATATATATATATATATATATATATGTATTTATTAATTATTTTTATATATGAATATATTAATTATTTACTTAAAGAACTATATTAAATATGCAATAAAGCAAAAATAATACAATACCAATGAAAGTGCATTTCACACCTAACTTATTTGGAATGAAATATAATCAGACAACTGTACAATTCTATTCTTTGAATTCGATCAGGAATATACATGTATATTACACTGTCAAGCTGGTTGCTGGTACATTTTACGTGATTTGTAAATACGTTTTTTTCTATTTCTGATAGATATAAGATAACAGTAGCTATAAAGAAATTGATTTGCCCTGAAGACAAATACACCTAAAGATCCATAACCATAGGCGGCGAAACAGGGTATTTAGGGAATGCGCTTTCATACCCAATGGCCATTGGAGATGCCAACATATGATTTGCATGTCCTCAGAAATTGATTTATGCATATATGAAATGAATATTGGATATCAAGAAATTCTTCTAATGTCATTTCCTAAACATTTCTTTCTAAAACATCAGTTCTACTAATAAAAACTCAATTAATATGGTAAATTTTAGTTTGTGATTATGTGACGGTTACAATATATTTTACAATGAAAGTTTATGCTAAAATAATTATGAATACTATTTCGTTACTTTTAATAAATATTTGAGATGCATACCCATCCAAAAAAGTATCACTCCGCACTGATCCATGAAGGCAATTGGAAAAGACGTCTGCCTCTTTAAGATAAATTAAATTAGTATGAATTGACAACCTGAACACGCTATGTATATATGCATAGAATGAATTTTTCATTAATAATTTTTCATGTATTTAACATTTTTTAATGGCTAGGAAATAATACCTTGCTGGTTTTTTTACAATGATAAAGATTAAAATCCGACTCTGGAGTAGTGAAATTTATTTAGATATTATAGTACGACAATTTCTGTTTAAAGTGTGAACCAATCATTTTATAGCTATCAAAGTGGTATATATCACCATTTTGAGGTTGATATAGAGCTGTTACTGTCTCAGATCTATAAACTTTTTGTTGCAAAATATGATAATTGATAAGATTTTTGGTATCTATGAGACCTCAAAATATAGTTTACAAAAATCCAAATCAAAAAAATGTAATCGGAATCTTTAGTCTAATTCAAATAGGATTGTTCCACATCAATGGAGGTTCCTAGAGTACTTAATAAATGATCTATGGCACAGTTTTAGAAACATATAAACATTTTAATTAGTAATGCTTAACGCCCTAACTATTGTTACATTTTTTATAATATTAACGCAATCTTACAAGTGGGTACATTTTAAAGCTGACCATGAGTAAAATCTGGGATTGGATAGTCTACCTTTGAAATATGGATGAATAATGAAATTATATCAACTTCTCAAACAGGGATAAAAGTTGGGAACTCTGATGAATTTAGATTTTTTCAAATATTTAGAAGCTAATGTAGCGCATAATTTGACCTCAACTAAAAATCTTTCTCTATTGCTTTGTTTTTATTCTACTTGAAGTTGCATCTCTGCATTAACTAAACTATTTAAAGTAATATTATAGAAATGGTCACAAATCAAATCCGTTGTGGTGAGCATACTGATTTTGATTCAGTTACTGTCCTGTTTCAAGACGCAGTTGGTGGCTTGGAAGTATTGAATAAACAAAATAAATTTGTTCCAGTAACGCCAAGACCTGATTGCGCACTCATTAATGTTGGTAATCTCATGCAAAAGTGGAGCAATGACATACTACAGTCCACAGTGAGTACTCCTATACTCTATCATTCATTTAATGGATTTGTATTTTGTTAACATTGGCTTATTTGTCGATATATTGAATCAATTATTGTCTTTAGATGCATAGAGTCGTTGCACCAAGTAATGATAAATTACAGCATGCTCCTCGAAGATCTTTGGCATTCTTTCTTCACCCTAAAAACTCAGCTACAGTTAAATCTCCTCTTAATGAGGATGATGAACCTGTAAATGCTGGAGAATTTGCCAAAATGAAATTTGTTCAATTTTATGACAATAATTAAAGATAATTTGTATTTGCAATAAAAAAGTTCATTCTTCTTATCCCAACAGCATCAGTTGAATAAAAACTAGCTGGCAGGTAGTTTCACTAAGCAGATGTTTTGCTAACTATCAAAATAAAGCGAAACAAAATGTTTAAGTGCAAAATAATTTATAAACGGGTGGGCCGAGATATTCAATTCCAATCGGATTGAAAACAATAATGGTCATAAATATTTAAAAAGTAGTTGAAATTTAACTGATATTCATTCACATGGAAATTGAATAATATTTAGAATAAATAAAATTAAATAAAATTGTTACTGATGAAATTGATTTTATAAATTTAATAGATTATTTGTATTTTCAAATCATTGATTTATATTTAATATTATTAACATGTGTAAAGGGGCCCGCGCAGGTCTTTCTGACATCTAAGTTATGACCAAATAAGTCACAAAACCGACATTTGAAATATTGAAAAAATAAAAACTAAAAATACCATTCATTACCTTTATTCTTAAATTTTTTTAATATTTTGACAAAAATTTTTTTGATCCAACCAATCAAAATCAGTTTTATAAACCTGACGTGGGACATTCTACTACTGCATATATATATATATATATATATAATTTCGAACACAATTTAGATTCATTATATGTTAATTTTTTTCAACATTTTATTTATAATTTATGTTCTTGAAAAAAACTCATGGATAACTCCTAAATGAATCCTTAGAGATGCTATCGGTTTTGTAAAATTTTCAAAAAATTTTCTCCAAGTCTATTGAGAAATTTGGAAATACTCGGATGTTGTCACATCTATGGATAAGTGTACTTCGTTCTTATTGTGAAAATTTGTGATAAAGATTATTGCAATGCCCTAAGTACAAAAATTTTTTTAACTTTTTCAATGTAAAATTCAATTTTTACAAAAACGTTCAAATTATTCTCATTCCTAGTGTTTAGATATCAAGCCGGTCTAAGGTTTCTGGCCTTAATAACATCAGAACTACTGTGATGTCACCTAGCTTAAAAGAAGGATGCCATAGAACCTTGCACAGTTCAAAGGATTTTTTGTGAAACTTGCACTTTCAATTTCTGTGAGATAAGGTATGCCCTCATGCCTTGAGTTGATATATTTAACAGCTGGTGCTGTTTCTATGTTAACACAGTTTCTTTAATCAAATTGCAAATATCTGGGAAGGCATGTATTTGTGAGTATCAATCGTAGTAACTTTCAATTTTTGACTAAAATATCAACTCCATCAAAATTTCATGTAAAATTTAGAAATTTTGGCAAAATTTTTTCTAAGCTGATTGCATGAATCAAATAATATTGATGTGGCATATACAGATAGCTAGGAAGTCTTAGCTATAGAATTGTTTGATTGAAGCAAATATGGGCATGGCCTTGACATTACACGTCATGTAAACTTGCAAAGACGATAAATAATATTTCATTTACAGCTACATATAGAGACATGTAAGAAAAAAAATTTAGCACTTTTAACCAGTATATATGTTTGTCTAAATACCCAACTGGTTACTAAAAAATATACATCAGAAATGATAGATTAGCATAGTAATAGAAATTTGTAAATCCGACCAGTAAATAATTTTAAAATGATTTAATCTGCTAATTCTATAATGCTAAAGTCATTTTATGCAATTCTTTGATGAGAAATACCAATTTGAACAATTCGTCAAAATCTTATTCAAACGTTCTAAATATATAGAAAAAATTAATGGTTTCAATTGCTTTCTATTCGTGTTGCAAAACTATTAAATGTGTGTAAATGACTTTACATAATGGTTTTGTTTGAACATAATGCCCCTTCTGAGACAAATTACGTAATGATGAGCAAAATACAATTTACGTCCCAAAAAATTTAAAAAAGGACTCCTCATGGGTGCAGTCCTGTATATCATGCTTTAGCTTCAAACTCTCAATACATCTACTAGGAGATTGCTGACATTCCTTAGCTAGGCTAAGACAGTAAGATATGAAAAAATTGATTATGTGACATTGACAGATAGTTTTTTAATCTTGATTTTTTTACCTAGTGCTGCATGTCATGTGAGCTCCCCTATCCTCTTTTTATTAATCAGAACTACCTCTTAGGGTAAAATAGACGTCTTTAGAAATTGACTTTCTTGACTCTGCTTAAAGTAGCTATCAAATAGCACCAAATGAAGCACTTTAACAAAAATGAAATGCATCACTTACATTGGTAGTGCTGCCTCCATTACAAATTACAGACCACTTGCAATGATTTATGAGTGAGTAATATTGGAATTCTTATATCCTAAGATAATACATAAGTTCTGTCCACAGCAATATAGAATTATTGAAGGTCGCACTACAATAACACAACTACTACACTATCTTGATAAACTATATCGAATAAGAATATTAATCAATGAGTAATAACTTTAATCAGCTTTGATGGAGCCAAGTTAACCTTGTCTAACTTATTCGGAAACTAAAGTTCTTTGGACTAGATAATAATTTTCTTAAACTGTTTTCATTATACTTGTAGTAAAACATTTATGCATAACAATGTAATATCTTAAGGAAAGTATATTAGTACTTGTATTTTAGGCGGCCCAGAGGCGCACTCAGAGAGGGGCTGGGGACGTTCCCCTCCTCCACAGAGCACATAAGTATTCATTCCTCATGAAATTTGTGCATATAACAATCATAGTACATATATTTTAAATACTGGTTCTACTCTATGTTTGCAGGGTAGGCAACATTTAATTGATGTTACATTTGTTGCAACAATTTAAAAATCGTTCAATTTTTTGCTTAAGAATAGAATTGCCTGTAATTCACTAAAGACATTCTCACGCTAATTTTCAGATCAAAAATTGCTGAAACATATAATCACGTTTCGACTCAAGATGCATTATTATCATGTCTAGTAAATTAATATAGTATTGGCTGTTGAGTGTACTGCACAGTTTGATGACCTAAAATATATTTGCTTCCACCACCCAATTCACCGTGTTTTTATATTCAATGCTTAACATTAACCTTATTCGCACGATTATGCTCTTCTCTCCAACATCTCATGTTTTGATGTAAACCTAAAGAAACTAAATTATAATCACAAAGTTTACATAGGGTATCTTGTATCTGTGAAAGAACCTAATTTGATCTTAGCCTTTATGATTACTGGCAACATCTCACTTTTGTTTTTCTAGAATAATTTCTTCTTGGTGCTAACAGAAGTATGAATTACTAGTAACCTTGGTTGCTTTATCAAGATGATTTTTCTTTGAAAAAGTTTTTATATATTATGTGTTGGTTTTTATTAATGCAAAATTAATTAATTTGCTATGATTTTTGATCAATTACTTTCATGTGTAAAAAACAAAAATTGATTTGTTTATTGAACTGGAAAATCTATTTGCCTAGAGTTCCAAATAAAAATTACCTATTCCTGCATTGCATGTCAGTAGTTGATGACAAGAGGCAATTTAATGCACTACTTAACCAAAACTAGCAATGAAAAATATAGCCATTTCGAATAAAATGCTTATGAATGCTAATAAAAACAATAGAGAAATAAGGCATAAAATTCCAATTATGGTAAGTTACAAAATGTAGCTAAAGGTACTCTTTGGCAGCACAGCCATTACACGGAATGATTCTCAGTCCTGTACTTTCTTCTGGTTAAAGAAATTGAAAACGGAAATGGACCTGAGCTGTTGAAAAAGATAGGCTACAATTGAAAAAATAGACTATTACACAATGCTATATAATTTTGCAAACAACGTTTTAAAATTGTACATTGATACAATATACTCTTGAAAAACTCTATTTAGAATTATATTTTCAATGTGCAGATTTTATTAAAAATTTCTAACTACCCTAGTGTGGTCTATCAAGCTGCAAAATTGTAGACAATTTCCTAGTGAGTGTCATAAAAAATTCAAATTAATTGGGTTGTGCCAGATTCAGGCCGGACAGGGCTTTGATCTAAATTTTCTGGTTGGAGTTATTAAGGGCTAAAAAGGAAAAAAACTTCTAAAGATCACCCTACGACAAAAGCAAAAAAGTGTTTCTTATTAAAACTAAGAACAGCTAGCAGAGCAACGGCATGTATTCTAATCTTCCCTCACCGTTTGAATCAAGGAGCACACAATAATTTATAACAAGAACATTCATTATGCTGATTCCGTTTGTAGGTTGAAATGAAATTAGAAAATGTGATAATGAAGAATAGATATATAAAATAGTAAATCACAAATTGAATAGTTGCGCTTGGTTAAAAGCAATTTTTCTGTTTTGGTTAGCATGTCAAGAAGCGGAGACTATCTAAGTTCCCCAATAATGTATTTTTAATATTTGTAATATCTTCAAAATAAATCAATTACTTTACATATAAGAATATATATGCAAATATGTCAATGCATATGTATATATATATATATATAGAGAGAGAGAGAGAGAATTGTTCCCCTCTCAGAAAAAAAGCTGGGTGTACCCCTCTTTGGGCCTCTTGAAATTATTAATATTCATAAATCATTTATCATTTTTTTCATTCTTTATAATGCTCATGCAATTTAAATATAGTGCGCATTCCTGAATTGCGTATTTATTAATCAAACTCTTTTATTTATTTTAGATTTGAAGAATTTCAAAATTTATTCTCCGAACGTTTTGTTCGATTGCAAACGAATAAAGAATTTTCTACAAAATTTAAGGTAATCTTCAGAAGTAACTAAATGAAGACATTTCATTCTCTGAAATATGAGTCCATATATTCTGGTACTGTTATTAAATTTATTAAAAAGCTATCCCTTTCAACATCAAAAATATACGTTATTTCTAGGTTGATAATGAAGTAATAATATATAAAATTAATGTAAGATATTATCATGCATTCATTGATTACTTAGCAGAATTTTGTGGATCTTCGACAGTGTTGTTTGCATGATCTTCCTAAAAATTATTCAAAGATTTTCATATTTATGTGTAGGCTGTGATATGGCAATAAATTTGCTGTTTTGGAAAACGATTAATGTTTTTTTTTAGACTTTGTCCTAGTAAGAGTCAAAGCAATATATTTGCTAAAAAGTTACAATTAATCTACAAACTAATTATGAAATATATAATAATAATAATAAATGTGTGTGTGTGTGTGTGTGTGCGTCTATGTATGTGGTGAGCTCAGTGTAAAAAATCAGTAAATATGTCTAGCAGGTTTGTGTCTGCCATTGTATTTTGTCGATGTAAAAGTGCACATTTTAATTTTTTTCTAAATTTTTTGTAATTTATAATAATAATAATAATAATAATAATAATAATAATAATAATAATAATAATAATAGAGATGTAGATAGGATGTACATGGCAAGACATAAGAAAGGGAAAGGACTGCTACGTGTAGAGGAAACTGTAGAAGCAGAAGCACTAGGCCTAAAGTAATATGTAGAAGAGCAACCTAAGGGGTCCCTACTAGAGGTCACTAAGGAGTTAAAGAAGATGAGAACTGAGAGTAAAGGAAAGAAGATATACCAGCGTAGGATGGAATCAGAGAGACAAACAAGGTATAGGCCGAAGGTAATGCATAGAGAATACTGGAGGAACACAGAAATGTGTGACAGAGAAAAGAGCAACAAGTGGTTAAAGAAGGTAGAACTAAAAAGAGAAACAGAAGCACTGATAATGGCAGCACAGGAGCAAGCAATAAGAACAAACTGAGTGAAGAATATATAGACAGAAGAATAGAAGTAAGTGATAAGTGTAGGCTATGTAAGAAAGAGGCAGAGACAGTAGGTCATCTGATCGCAGGGTGTGAGAAGTTGGCACAGAATGAGTATAAGTTCAGGCATGACAGTGGAAAGAATGGTACACTGGAGTTTGAGCAGGCAGCATGGGTTAGAAGCAGGAGACAAGTGGTATGAGCACAAGCCACAGGGAGTCATAGAAAATGAGAATTTTAAGATACTGTGGGACTTTAACATACAGACAAGCAATCGAATAGAAGCACAGAGACCAGATGTAGTAGTGGTAGACAAAGAGAAAAGAAGGAGAAAGAGAATATAGACAAGTACAGAGAGTTGGCAGAGGAAATAGAAAGGCTGTGGAAATTGAAGAAGGTTAAAGTATAAAAGCAATTAATACATGGGCGATACCAGTGTTGAGATATTTAGCAGGAATAGTTAGGTGGAATAAGAATGAACTGAGGGAGTTAGACAGGGAGACAAGGAAGATACTAGCAGCAGAGAGAGCAATCAACTTAAATGGAGATGTAGATAGGCTGTACATGGCAAGGCATAAAGGAGGGAAAGGAAGCTGAAGTAGTCCCGGTAGCAGTAGGAACAGTAAATAAGAAGCATAAGAAATCCTTAGAGGAGTTGGAAGTACCAAAGTGGGGAGGAGCAGTAGCACAGAAGGCAGCATTGTTAGGAACAGCTAGAGTCCTGAGGAAAGCTCTCAGACTCCCTGGGAACTGGTGAGCTCCATAAGCTGAGAGGGATACCGGCATAAAGCTGTGAGAAGTAAGAATAATAATAGAGGTTTTACTTCCTGTGGAAGAATCCAAATAGGAAATTGTACATTACAATAAATAAGCACTATAATAATTAGAACATGTTGAAAACTTCTCCTTGAAGAAGACGTTTAATTGCACGTGGCATGAAGGTTCGTCGATATGTTTCAGTGTTCCATTTGTAGGATCGAAATTCTGATCTAGTTGCTGAGTGATTTGATAAATGAGCTGACAACTCGTCCATTATTCTACGCGCAGTCTTTGCATATCGCTTACGATAGTCTTGATTTATAAGGTCTATAAGATGCACATACATGTTTGTATATGCGTGTGGAAACTAACTCATTTGGAATAATATATTGAAAAGATAAGATTAAAATTTGTATACTTGCTGAGCTTTTTGTAAATTTTCTTGAATATGTTTCTTCTTACTTGAAAATATTAAGCACCTCTCAAGTAGCCCATCAATTGTAGACCACTAGTGGGTCAGTTAACGGCAAGAGCTAAATGCAGGTGAGCCATTAGTGGTGGAGAGTCAATCTGCCACATCTTTAAACATTTAATTTTGTATATGAAAAATTCTTTAATTATATATGGTAAAATAGACATGAAAATATGTCAAAATGATCTCAACGCTTAATAAGTAAGTATAACTACTTACTAAGTCCAAGAAATTATTTTGATTAGCCTTTAACAATTAAGTTATTAATCAACTTTTAGGTCTTGCGATATTTTGTGATATTCATAAGTAAATAATTTAACACATATATTAGATATATACTTATATATTAAATTTTATTTCATAAAATTAAAAAATCCATGCAAATCATTGTTGTTCTAAAATGAAATAGTCAATCAATAGTCTTCACAAATTTTTGGGAAACTATTTTTTCCTAAACAAATTTTCTTCACTGAAAAAATCATTTTTAATTGCGTTTTGTTTTTGTTTTTTTAAAATTATATTTTAGAACAATAGCGACTTCTGACTTTGTAGACTGTCCACAAAAAAGAAATGTTGCCGTAAATGGCTGCTCTCATGGCCTTTATGCTTTCTAATTTTTCTAATTATTTTACTCTGATGTATGAAGATTTTTAAAAAAATTAGTTTAAAATTTTAGTTAACTTAACATCCTCGATACTCTTTAACACAAATTTCCAACATCACATGACACCATATTTATGGATAGTTTTAACAATGTTCACAATTTTACAAAATTGGTGTTTTTCAAAAAATCTCAAGTGCCTCAGCAAACTCATCACATATATTTTCATCATTACATGGCATCAAATTTATCAGTAGTTGAGGCAAATTTCTCGGTAAGATACAAGATAATTGTTTGAAAATGTGTAAAAAACCTTTTGTAACCTGAAAGGAACAGTAAGCAGTTTAGGGTTTTTTTGATGTTCACCTTCCATGGAAAACAACCCGTCCAATTTTTTCTCTTGTCTAAATGTAATTCTTCTTTTGGTTGCATCCACTTGGCTTGACTTCATACATATGTCAATGTTAGTTCGATACATATTCGGAGGTGGCTGCATAAACCATTGGCAGTATGGAGATTGAAATGTCAATTCAGAACAATCTCGCTTTAACTCATTTTTTAAAGCGCATATTAATAAAATATATTTTTATATCAGTCACGGATGTATTCATTGCCTGGAAAATGCTTTACCCAAATGTTCCCAATCTTTTTCTATCATGACAATTTATCTAAGTGTTTGAATATGCAAATTAACAACTTTAACATTTTGTTTGCTATTGAGGAAATATATGCACCCACTCATTCATAATGTAGGGATTTATAAATAGAATATTATATATTTTTTATGAATATTTGGGTACAAGACACATGTCATGTATACCGGCTGTACATGTAGTGCACTTTTATCAATTTTTTACGTCTAGCACATCTAATTGGCTTGCGATCAATAACCACCAACTGCTGCTACAGATTTGGAATTGGGTTTGGCCTAAAGTTGGATCGGGCTGGGCCGGGCTTGAACTGGCTTAGGCCGGATTTTCGAGATAGTTATTTGGGCCAGGCCGGGCCGGGCCGGGCAGGAGTGGGGGTAATGTTTGAATTCATATTTGAAATACAAGAAAATATTCACTTGAAAACTTAAACTTTGCAAATGACAAAAAACATTCTCCTTAAATTTAATCAGCCTTGCATTGTTGGCTGTTGCAATACTTCTATTATGTAAATGTTGTCTGCTACAAGCAAAGAGCGTTTTTGAAAACTTCCACTTACTTTGTGCCGATGTAAGCTGATGTAAGTTGGCAGATAATTTTTGTAATTGAATATATAAGAAATCATATGTTCTCTAAATGATGAAAAGGACTATTACAATTCTGGTAATAAATAGTTGTGGCAATACATATATTACTAAATTAGTGATGACGTAGGAATAACTTTGAAAAGTGACATATATGATACCTTGGCCTTAGGGCATAGTACTCATCAGGGGTTGCAATAAGGGTCGTGGTTACTTCAAAATAGAGTATTATTATAATGACTCTAAATACCAATATTTTTTCACTTTCTGGTAGTCAGGCTACCTGAGCATGCTTAGCGCCTTGTTGCAAGCATACATTTAAAGATCAATAAACAAAAATACAAACATATTATTAATATTTCCTACCTCTTATTTTAATGGATATTTTCTTTGGATATGCAGGAAAGTATTTTTTCTTTTAAACATTACATACATTGTTGCAGTAAAAGAAATTAACAAAATTTTAAATGAAATTCGTGTAAGAAATTTTTTCATGAAACTCCAGTAGTTTTGTAGAACGTGTAAAAATACGTTTAAAAATTCAAATAAATACAAATTTCATTTTCACATAAAATTAATTTTTAAGAAATGCTTGGATAAAAGAGTAGCAGAACATAAATGCTCTTATTGTGGTTTGTTTACATACAAACGGCTAATTGCAATAATAGATTTCAATGCAAAATTGACAGTTAAGTTTTTCCATGCCTTGTTAATAATAAAATATCAAGAGATTAAACATATTGATAAATCATTGTCAGTTATGCCAACAATCGCCATTATCTCACTTAACATTACAATACTATCAATGGCAACATTTTTATGTGCTTCCATAAAAGTCTAAGCAAGAGATTAAAATATAAGCATTTAAATTGATAAAAAAGAGGAGACACACCTCATTTACATTGTGCTCTCTGATTTTAGAGATTTTATTATTTTGTGAGATGAAAGTGTTTAACAATTTTAAAAAGAAACTAACAAAAAGTTTAAAAAAATTCTAAGGAATTTAGAGTTAATCTATGCACAAATTTAAAAAAATTTAGAAATTTTTTGCCTTCATTGTTACATTTGTGAAAATTGATATTCAAACTATTTGGTAGTCAAATGTAATAATTTTCAAGGGGGCTCGCATCTGCTAGAGGAAGGGTTTAACTCCCTAGTCCCCAGGCTTACGAACCTGTATGACACGTTCATTGTATTAAGGTTAACAATGCAATTTGAATTTCAACAGAATTGAATTATCATTGTTGACGGACTAAAGCATATATGCACCTATGCACATTTTTATCAATACAGTATGCAAATTATCCAATGAAATTCAGTGTAGTGTTTATGGGCCTCTACGAGGCAAGAGATACTATCATTGGCTTAAAAGAAAAAAATTTGGGCCGGGCCGGACTTGGGCCAAATAATTGGTTTTTTGAAATTGGCCGGGAAGGGTTTGGGCCTAGAGTGTATTGGACCTGGCCGGGCTTGGACCAAAATGTCTGCCCAATTCCAATCTTTCCTGCTAGCCCAAGTGCATAAGCTCTTCTGGTTTTCTACTGCAAAATTTTATACTATGCCATTGTAAATATTTTGTGATAATGTACCTAAATTCCAATAAATCAAAGTTCTTACTGGAGCAACAAGTAATGTTAGGAATAGGTTCCTGATCAACAGTGGAAATTGCAGTAACAACTGCATTGCCTAGATATCTTGTTAAGCACAGCTTGATAAAGATATTTCCAAGTGGCTTTCCTTCAGCACTTTCGTTGCAGCTAAAAAATAATCTTCTCAAATTCCGCACTTTTGCTCCATTCTCAACAGACACATTTCTACAAGTAAGCTTATCAAAATCACAAAGATTTAAAAATAATTGTCACCCACAAATGCTACATAATTTTCCAACATCCTATAGAAGCATCAGAGGTAGTATTTTATAACTTTTCTGAGAAATATATATTTTACGTGGCATCATGATATGAGAAACGGTTGTTAGAATATGTCAGTAGTAGGAATTCAATCTTAAAGTTTAAGAAGTTTCACCAACAATTCGATTTGAAGTTTTTCCTAACTTTAATATTAGCATGCGCCACTAACAAAAACAGCATAACTATTGCTTGAAAATTTCAAATTTTGTAACCCATCAACAGATAGCATAGTATATATTGGGTTACAAGAAATTTTTATACTCGTTAATACCGTTTTCAAAATGTAAGTGAAAAGAGTTTTTTCGATAATACTTTTTCAAAGTTATTTGTACATTTAAAAATAGCGTTCCATTGACAATGCAACGAAATTAGTACAAGCAGCTTTACTTTTACCCGCCATTTACCAGTTTTTATTACCCAAATCGCAAATTTTGTATGTAAATCTGCTGTACATCATTCTTAACAGCACATTATTCTGGAACCATTGTAACATAATCGTAATCTTAGCATATGTGGTCAAATTGAGAAAAAAGGAAGAAGAAACTAAGACTGAATATTAAAATAAAATATTAATTGTAAAAACATATGCATAAGATTAATTAGTTATTTTGTAAATTTATAGTGCAGTATTTTTGATATTAATTAATTTGGCAAAACGGCACTAGACTAAATCGCTACCGCTAATTAAGGCAGAACTGCGTAATCAGCAGACGAACAGAAATTAAACGTTCGAAATTGTAAACAACTGGAATTAGCAGGTACTAGTTAAATATTTGATTGTTGTTAATTCTTTTACTATAAAAAGTGTGTAGTTGATCATATTGTTGATGAATCTAATTTACTGGATTTACTTTGCGTTTTTGTATCAGGTTATTTTACTTAATACAATGGAAAGCTAAACGTTCGAGCTCTCGGGTATTCCAGACGGTGGTTCACGGATCCAGTTAACGGGTGAAGTGTATAGCCGGTGCTTACCCGAGAGGCTCTTAGGTTAGGTGTAGGAATAGGGGCTTTTACTCGTATTAGCTTTCCTATCGTTCGTTGTTCATATTACAACTTTTATTACATTATGTTATTACATCTGTGTACATCAAGAAATCTAGGAAATCACAAGATCTGTTTGCATTATATTGGATGTTGTTTATTACGTATGATTACTAGTAGACTGACGGACTATCAATTCAGTTATTTCCCCTTGACCGTATTGATTGTTCACATGTACTCTAGGCCAGCATGTAATTATTTATATGTAGGGTTATTATATGTACGAACTCATAACAAGCTAATGCATCACGGTTGCGAGATTCCTTTATTAGACAAACTAATCGATAACAAGAACAATCAATACAATAAATTCGTAAGGTATCACACAGTATCACCATTATATTCACGCACACTATTCCATTACACTGAGTCATCTAAGTTGTGGTTGGTGTCTCTATCGATGTGCCAGTATCGCATGGAAATACTCGTTATAGCGTAATTCTTCAATTCCTCTTTTGTGCTTTGTTGCAGGTCGGGTAAGCGTACCCTGTACTTTGTACTCTCCGTCTCGTGTCTTGGATCTAAACTATCAGTCGTTAGTTTTGTATCAATATCAGTTGATCAGATAATAATATAATTATTTAACGGCTAAACAAAAGGACAGAAAGAAGAGAGATGGAGAATGGAGTCTGTCACCTACCGTACTCTTAGAGGAGGAAATAATTGTTATAGCAGCTCCTAAATTAGTCTAATAATTAGCAGTATGAAGGTTGGCGAGATTCTACAATAAAGAATATCCAAGCTCTATAGTTGTTCTTGAATTGGCAGTAGGTACTGGTTTTCCAATAAATACGTTGAATTGGATTTGGACCAAAACTATCATTGTCCTTCTCTCTCTAATACTTTGAACCAACTTTAGAAAATACTCTTGTAATTTGGCTGATTAGCAGATTTGGAGAGCAAACAGGTATATTCATTCCCTTCTTCCTCATGACTGTAATAAGAAGAAGATCAATCTGAATCATCAGCCAACTGAATCTACAGCTGTAAACAATTGCAAAGCTCGCAGTGCAGATTTGCGCATTTAGCAGAGAAATATTACACCATCAAAATGACGGATGTTGGCGCTAGGAGGTTAATTAACTTGAATTTTCTTGAAATTAATGGAAAAATAAAATTTGCACTTGCAATGTTTATCTTAAGATGCACTTAACAATGTCCCTACATTCCATTGCCTGATTAGAAAACCTTAAGTGGTGAACAAAAATTTCTATTAAACAGCCGTCAAAATGACTGCTTTGGTAGTTCTAGTTTT
>CABFPE010000003.1:1326151-1340501 GCA_900660155.1 Hofstenia miamia | reverse complement strand
GCCAAATGTCTTTATTTGCTCAAATCACTATTTAAAGTGTGGGAAGGCGCCAATGATAACAAATTGATGAGTCACGTACGCTTCGGAAGGTTTAATTAAATATTGGCAGTTATTTTTGTCGAACCTTTATTGGATAAACTTAATCATTCGCTGCAGACAGGCAAAACAAGATTAAGAGTATATTTTATGTCGGCTTTAAAAAATCTATTAATATTTTCGAGAAAAGCTATAAAAAGGAAGTTAACGAAATTTATGCAATTAAGCAACAAAACTGCTTGTATAACATTTGAAATGGTTATAACTTCGTTTTCTCTGTCATTTTTGCAAAACGAAGTGTTTACCTAAAACTTTTATTGTTAATTTTATAATGTAACATTTTTTTACAATATCTGAATTAATTGGTTATGTTGTTTAATTGCATGAATTTTGAAAACTTCAAAGGCGTGTATCTTTTTTTTATAGCTTTTCTCGAAATTATTAATGGAATTTTTGAAATCAGTGTAAAAAATCGTCCTAAAAAGTTGTATTAATTTGCGCGTTGCAAAATTGACGCAGGTTAGTGTAATCATTAAGGAGCTTATGAATTTATAGAATGACATAAAGACCAAAGAACTACTCTTATCTAAAACTAGTCGATCTGTGAGAAATTCATTGATTCTTCGGCTAGCCCAAATGTCCAAGATCCATTCTAGTGTGGCACAAACGACTAATGCAGATCTCTGTCAATGTAAAGCACCCATAAAAATAGAACATATAGTGGTGAAAAACATGACAAAGAAAAAGAGCAATTAAAACTTCTTCAGAATCCAAAGTATAACAGGTTGCAAAAATATGTTGATGTTAAAATATGTTTTCCATAGGCTGAAACAACTTCTGTAATATTTTCCAATTAAGGAGATAGCTTTCAAAAAAACTTTAAAAAAGTCGTAAATATATTATTGTATTCATAATAACTGGTATTAAGTTTATAGAATTCTACTGAGGCTAAGATGTATTGAATTAAATGCTTTAAGCAAGGGCACGCAGAGGCAGAATTATTGATGTGGTGCCAAGAATTTTAGAAAAGCATCACATGTACACTGGGCTAATACTTTGAGACAACGCTCCAAAACTGGGCCACTGCAGGAGCAAATATTTTGTACTGAAATTTATTAATTTCCAATTCAACATATTGACCATTTTTTAAATCATATAATTGCTGAATAACGTACTTACCATTTCTATGCATCAATCATAACATCATCGTGGTTATGATGAGCATGTTATATTTTAAAGATTCACCTTCACACCAGATAACCACTTCATACATAATTAAAATAGATCATTTCTAGATTTGAAGGCACCCAGCTGGTTTTATTCAACATTGACAATGAGAAACAACTTTGTCGAAAATCGTTAAAAATTTTACATTACTATTGGAATCACAAACCTTAGATATTTTTGCTTGGTAATTGATTCTTACTTAAATTCTTGTCAACTGTGTCAACAACTTAATCCAGGTAGATGACAAGTTCAGACGACCCAGGTTTGTAATTCATTACCATAATACGCGCTCTATAATACATTTTTATTCACTACTTATTTTGTAAATAGATAATACATTCTTGTACGAAGTATTTATTAATCAAACTTTGTATTTACTTAGGTTGTCAAGAATTTAGTTACTTGGCCTTCAACCGTTTGAATAACATTTCGCAGGAACTTAAGGTAAATTTGCGAAGTAATAAAATTAAATGCACTATGTGCATATCTACCAATAAATATGCAAATATATATTTATCTAAATATATTTGTTAAAATTTGATTATTCTACCTAAAAGAGTATTACATTATGATTTTTAAAATAGACTAAACTTTAAGTGATACCTTAGCAAATATTTTAGGATTATTAAATATTAGTGTACCCATGATTCTAGTGTAGATCCTATCTTGATATTTACAACTACATAGCTTTTTGTTTCTGTTTTTGCCATTTTCATGCTTTTGGAATTCACTGTTAAAACAGCACAGCACATGGCACCAAACATGTTCTATAAATCCACTTAATAAATTAATAACCTCAAATGATCAGAATAATTCCTATTGTACTACAATAATACTAAGCAGAACTTATTTTCATTAACAAAGCAGTTCTTCCCAAAAGATCATGCTTAATAAATTACCCGTCAATATTAATGTGGAAAGTTCTACTTTGGTGAACGATGCCCATTTTGGAAACAATGTATATGTACATATCTGTGAAGATTTGAAAACGAAAGAATTAAAAGCAACAAAATTTACCAAAATACAAAAACAACTATGAAATGAAGATACTAATTATATTCGGAATAAAAAAATTATCCATACAAATTGTCTTATTGATAATTAAAATTATCCATACAAATTGTCTTATTGATAATTAAATTTAGTGTTTCATGTTTTTAAGCACATTAACACCAGGCAGTTCTATGCTGATAATCAACTCATAATCAGTCGCCGCTGCATAGTATGCATACAAGCACTCTACGCATGCGGTTATGTTTCTATATCTATGTACATCGTATATAAATTTTTTTAGATGATTGATTCAATTCCAACATTAGATTTCAACGTTGCTTCCCTGAAATATTCTGATGAAGAATACATTAAGAATGAATTAGGAAAACTGGCAGAAGAAGTTATTTCAGTTTTTAAAGAACATGGTTTTCTCTACATTAAAAATCATGGTGTCACTAATGCAGAGGTATAGTTCTACATGAATATCGCATTGATTTGAAGGAAAAATTATGATATTTTAAATTCATTGTAGAAAAATATACTAAAATGTTCAAAGTTGAAAATTTACAAAAAAAATTTCATGCTCTCTTTGATATCGAGAAGTTAAAAGTAATTTTAGAACCAAAATTAAATTTTAAAATGGAATGCGTTATTTATAAAACATAAAAATGCTAACAGTTTATTTAAGATTGAAGAATTTAACATGTGCACAGAACTGTTTTTTAATCTACCAGAAGATGTTAAGCAAAAGTATCTGCTTGATGAAGACAGGCATGGATGGTCAGCTTATCTAAAGTAAACGTAAATAATTGATTTATAGAAATATTCAGAATAAAAATTTAATAAGTCGCACCTATTATAGGAAATACTATATGCTAACATCGTCTTGGAATGAGCATCGATTGCTACTTTTAAAGGTCAAATCTACGACTGGTTTGTTTCATAACATAATAACAAAGTGGATATTCTTACATCCACAAGGTCTTTATTCAAATTCAAATCAAAGCATAATTGCTGGGTTTTCGCTAAAAAAATCTCAAAATATGTCTCTAAGTACGACCCAATTACAGTTTCACATTGATCTTTATCGTCGTTTAAATTTCATGGTCGCTTCAACTCTGAATCAGGTTTACGAATACTTGGCTCTATTGTTAAGTCAGATAGTAGAAAATAAATTTATTACAGAACTACCATGAAAAGCTAGTTTTCTGTGTTTAGATTAAAATGAATTTTGTTTTATGTGTAAATATGCTTAATGTCTCTTGTATTTAGTCTTAATAATTCTTCATTTATGTCTTTAAGTAGGACTTCTTAGAAAAAATTTGCAAATATTTATCGACACAAACCCTGAAGGTCCGCTTCATACGTGGGTTTCCGATTCAATTTTTACATCTAGGTTTCTATGTCGAAATATCTGCGTTAAGAGCCATAAATTGAGTGACTAGTGAGCTGATGCAATACTACTAGATTAGTTTAAGACAATTCAAGCATTCATCATTACAATGGGCTTAAATGAAATAAACTTTGTGTAAGAAAACGTTAGGTATTATTAATTAATAGCCTAATTTTTTACATTTATTCAAATAAATCATTGCAATTTAGAGCAAACGTTCATAGACCAGGTGATCTTAAAGAATCTTTCAATGTTAGAACAATTTTAAAAGAAAAGGTGAGAATTTAACATCTTAATCTTGTTAATGCGAGCTGCAAGAAATGTAAAACACTTCCTTGCAAAATTTAATACTAAGATGTTATGTCATCATATCATTACCTCATTTTAATTCTACATCATATACATAATGAATAATCTACCATATTATCTCCTAATTTTATACGAAAGAAAACAATATCTAGCAGAGTTCGAACTGGGCTCAATACAGCATAGGGTTAAGCTTGCCCAGTCCATTTTAAATACCAATCATTTGCTCCAAATCTAGCTCGTCATATTTTTTATGCACTGATACTGTCTTGTGATTAAATCAATTTAATTGATTAATATGTACATATTCACCATGTGGACAAAAATGCTAATTTAATCCATGTAAGTCATTCATAGGAAGGGTTCGAAGAAATTTTAATTCTGTAAAAAAGAATATAATAGTAGTTTAACATATAGGTTTTTAATGTTTTTGTTGCAAAAATTATTGGTTCCTTACTTAAATTTATATTGTCATTAAGTACTGAAATTATAGTTCATATTTTTGAGATTATATAGAGAGATTATGGAAAAGTAGCACAGACCAAACAAACTATATTTATAAAAATATTGATTGAATTTAAATATTTGGCTCCCTGTCATTCTAAATGCAACTTTCACACCCGTTTAAACTAATAGAATTGTACCTAATATTGAAAATACTATAATTACTATCTCCCTCTGATACACCCAGGTTAGTAATTTCGAAAATTATTTAATGTTCTCATTGAGTGATTTCATTTAGATATTTTATTTAGCTTGATACCTACAGTAAATTAATCAAGAATGTAGAATGATAAACAAACAGCAAATACCTCGCTTAAGAGCTCAAAAAATGCTGATTAAATCCAAAAAATTTCTGTATTATATAAAAATGACAAAATCACAGTCTGCTCTACTAAGATAGGGTTGGCTTTACAATAATTTCACTGGACCCAGTAGCATCTAGTCCCCTTCAAATTGGTCTAAGTCCTGTTAACTTGTCAGTAACATTAAATTTTATAGTACATTTGGTCCTAAAATTAGGAAAAATTATTAATTAAATTCTGAAAATCATAATCACAGTTACACGGTGGTCCCTGTCACACTGAAATATATATTTGTAGATCTTAGACCCATAGGATTGGGGCAGGACTAGTCAACCCCATGAAACTAGATATCTCGCAGAATCACATTGTGGTAAATAGTATATGCTCAATAATATATGTCTTCATATCTAAAAAGAGATATTAAAATTTGATTATATCTAGAAAGAGTAGAAAGCAAGCAATTGACAGATCCCATGTTGTTCGCAGTTGCATAGAGCAGTAGACAGCATTATAGGCCACATATTCATACGTCTGTCATACTTTTAAAATAGCATTATTGGAATCATTTGTATCTCCTTATGCTGGGCAAATTAATGTACGCATTTTCATGGTAATTCTTAAAACATTTATACGGCATACATATTTTGTAAGTCCTACAACTATAGCATCCAATTAAACTGAGATCGAATTGTCCGCAAATTTATTAATTATGAGTTAAGCCCATTTATCAAATATATATATATATATATATATATATATATATATATAGAGAGAGAGAGAGAGAGAGAGAGAGAGAGAAAGAGAGAGTAAATCTAATCTTAAAATCATAATCGATGTTGGAACCAATATTTTCAATAAAAAGCTTTCGATGACTATAATATGCAAATTAATAGATTTAGAAATTTGAAATAACAAATATGTTTGATACGTATTTTAATGTCGGCACGAGCATGGCTACGGCACGAGCATGGCACCGCCCGGTCTCAACACTGATCATAATTAAGATGCATTTTACCTACTTTGGGTTGCAGATAAAATTTATTTTATTTTTCTTGGCACATTCTCCACATTCACAAAATTCACTATATTCTGCGACTGTGACCAACTTGATTAAAAGAAACTTACTTTGAATGACGTAGATTTCATTGAAAGAACAGTACAACTTCAAAGATATAGGCTAACCTTTGTCCGTAGTTTCAAACGATTTTCTCCAAACCTATTTGGAAATTTTAAAATCCTGGTATATTGACAAATCTATGCGTTAATGTAGGCGTACACATGATGGAAAGCAATGCCTGGCAAGTCCTTCGTGGGACCAGAAACCCACACTACAACGCAAATAAGTCTGCGCCTTAGTCAGCAAACTAAAGAGACAATTCATTTTTGGAGTCGACAAAATTTACTGGTCACGAGTTATAAAGCTTATGGGTTACGGGCTAGTGCTATGGGCAGCGAAATATATTTTTATTTGAAGTTGCAAAATGTATAAAAAAATTACAATAATTTAAGAAATATATTTGCATTTGCAATTTTTCAAATGCACGTCCCGTTATTTCTTCAAATATATTTAGAACAACAATCAAACAAACTGGAATTTGATCTTATAACCCTTAGATGATTATATTGATTGTGTTTGCAATGTAATTACAACTATCTAATACATTTTGGATTTATTGTTGAAAATTGATTAATTTGATGGTGATTGTATTTTTTGCACGTGAACCTCTATTTAATTATGCTCAAGTGAGCACAGCGCGAATACAGCAGGTATACAAACTTATTTATCATTAATAAACTCAATTTTGAATAATAATCTAAAAATTACGAGTCACGGACTGTAAGTATGGGTTACCGACTGGCAAAAACATGATCAAGACAAGGGCGATATATGGGAATGAAAGACTCCGATTTTTAAAAGGATGACGTCATTAGACGCAGTTTTTTTGCTGATTCCAAATCAGAAAAAAAATTTTGCGAACCGTTCATTATTTCAAAAGTTATTAATATTTTTAATATAGCTTATACTTCTTTATCAGCCAATCACGTTGAAACAATAATGTAACTTATCTATGGCATTTAGCAGTGATGCATTATCGTAAATTAGATTCTTAGAATAATAAACAAAACAGCAATTTCTTTGATTATCCTTGTATGTATTTTTGGAAAACCTTAAAAGGTTTTTCATTAATACTAACTTGGTAAATTTTTTAATATCAATTTTACCTTTTCTCTATATTTAACATAGCTCTACAATTTCAATAAAGTTGTCTATAAGTAATTCATTAAAAATTAAAGAGAATTACTAAATCCTTACAAAATTCCCCAAATTGCATGATAAATGCTGTTCGATATTTACAAAGATATTTAATATTTATTGATTCATACCTCATCTTAAAATATTTTTTTATATTACAATTTAATCGGCCCTCTCCATTTCATAAATTATTACTCAAACGTTTAGTGCTTTTATCAAATTCATTAAGTAATCTTGAATAATTATCTCAATTAATGAGAATGTTTGTTCAGAAAATAAATATTTTTACTATCATGTAAATATTCGTGATTTGAAACACCATGATTATTTATAATAATTAAATAACAATGTAAAGTAAGAGTGAAACTATGCGTTAACCGAGTTAGTATTAATGAACAACCTTTTAAGGTTTTCTACAAATACATACAAGGATAATCAAAGAAATTGCTGTTTTGTTTATTATTATTCCCAGAATCCAATTACGATAATGGATCACTGCTAAATGATAGATCAGTTACATTATTGTTGGCTGATAAAGTATTATAAGCTATATTAAAAATATTATTAACTTTTGAAATAATGAGCGGTTCGCAAAATTTTTTTTGATTTGGAATCAGCAAAAAAACTGCGATTGATGACGTCATCAGTTTTTTAAAAACCGGAGTCCCTCATTCCCATATATCACTCAAGACCAGTTCATTTTGCTTGACACAACATTTTACCACTTAAACTACCAAGCATCTTAAATAAAATTATAAAATAACTTCAAAGCTCGAAATTTTTCATTTAGCAAGCAGTTGCGATAAATTATGTCAATATCCATATCCATGTGATTCAATTTGCCTAACGTTTCTTAGATTATGTAAGACTAGTAATTTAGAAATGGCCAGAAGAAGTACCAAACTTTCAAAATATCATGATCAAGTTTTTCAAGATGATGGGTACACTGGCTTTGCGCATTTTGCGTCTCATTGCTATAGGACTCAAACTTGATGTAAATATTTTAATACTACTTTTTTTGTATTTTCAAATAGGATCCAGGTTTTTTCGAGAAGTACCATGACTGTTTTGGTGCAGACATATGCAGCAATTTAAGAACACTTTGGTATCCATCGCTTATTGAAAAAGGTGTGATTTTCATTTATAACATACATGGCTACAATGAGTTTCTTTGAGTAAGAGGTGATTGGAACATTTCGTTCAATAAGAAAGTGATAAAAATTATATATATATATATATATATATATTAGGCCTCTTCAATGAGGCCTCTTTCCACAACCGTATATAAATCATATCAATGCCATCTTCCAAGATCTAATTGTACTAAAATTTTTTTCTTGTGATATTACATTGCTGTTTTCACTAAAACTTTTAAGAAGCTAGTACTATAGCATTAAAAGATGTCTCAATTGCAAGCTAATGAATTTTCTTGTTCTTGAGCCTGCATCATACAGGAAAACACTAAATGTAAATTTTAGCGTCTTATTGCTTGCTCATTAACCACTTCTGAGGTGAAAACTTGACCAATGCTCAAAATGAAGTTTCCAGTTGCCTTGCCACACAAAAAATATAGAAAACAGATAAATCATTTTTAGGTGTCTGCAATGACTATGTATGTAATGCAACTACGAATAGATGTTTAAATGATATAATTTTCTTTATTTAGTATATTGAAAATTACATAAAGACAAAAGACCGTTCAAATTTGCAATTTGAAAATATGTAGTTGAATTTTGTATTTTGCAAATAAAAATGTTAGAACATTTTCTCGTAACAATCAGCCATTTCGGGAAAATCCTAAAATGTAGCCTTGGCAGACAGAAATTTTAAAATTCTATGGATAATACATAGCCTCAGCACACTCCTTCAGTAAATAAATCAGATTTGAAAAATTGGCCAACACAAGAAGAGACACCTGAGGATAGTATATGTAGAGATAATTTTTTAATAAACTGTTTTTATTATTTTCAATCTGCAACCTGGTGTTATAAAATATTGCATGTAAATTTAACTTTATTACAAATAAATTAAATTTAGGGACTAACTTTGGTAAATCCTAAAATGTAGCCTTGGCAGACAGAAATTTTAAAATTCTATGGATAATACATAGCCTCAGCACACTCCTTCAGTAAATAAATCAGATTTGAAAAATTGGCCAACACAAGAAGAGACACCTGAGGATAGTATATGTAGAGATAATTTTTTAATAAACTGTTTTTATTATTTTCAATCTGCAACCTGGTGTTATAAAATATTGCATGTAAATTTAACTTTATTACAAATAAATTAAATTTAGGGACTAACTTTGGTAAATCCTAAAATGTAGCCTTGGCAGACAGAAATTTTAAAATTCTATGGATAATACATAGCCTCAGCACACTCCTTCAGTAAATAAATCAGATTTGAAAAATTGGCCAACACAAGAAGAGACACCTGAGGATAGTATATGTAGAGATAATTTTTTAATAAACTGTTTTTATTATTTTCAATCTGCAACCTGGTGTTATAAAATATTGCATGTAAATTTAACTTTATTACAAATAAATTAAATTTAGGGACTAACTTTGGTAAATCCTAAAATGTAGCCTTGGCAGACAGAAATTTTAAAATTCTATGGATAATACATAGCCTCAGCACACTCCTTCAGTAAATAAATCAGATTTGAAAAATTGGCCAACACAAGAAGAGACACCTGAGGATAGTATATGTAGAGATAATTTTTTAATAAACTGTTTTTATTATTTTCAATCTGCAACCTGGTGTTATAAAATATTGCATGTAAATTTAACTTTATTACAAATAAATTAAATTTAGGGACTAACTTTGGTAAATCCTAAAATGTAGCCTTGGCAGACAGAAATTTTAAAATTCTATGGATAATACATAGCCTCAGCACACTCCTTCAGTAAATAAATCAGATTTGAAAAATTGGCCAACACAAGAAGAGACACCTGAGGATAGTATATGTAGAGATAATTTTTTAATAAACTGTTTTTATTATTTTCAATCTGCAACCTGGTGTTATAAAATATTGCATGTAAATTTAACTTTATTACAAATAAATTAAATTTAGGGACTAACTTTGGTAAATACTAAAAGTGTGAGCATCATTAATGCAAATATAACTACAATGGGAATCACCCTCTATAGTACTATACATTGCTTCATTGCTTTTGCGAAATGAAGCATGAAAAACACAATTGTTGATTATATAAACTATTTAAATATATTTTGTAGAAGTTGTGCCAAATCAAATCCGTTGTGGTGAGCATGCTGATTTTTCTACAGTCACTGTTCTGTTTCAAGACGCAGTGGGTGGTTTAGAAATATTGAATAAAGAAAGTAAATATATTCCAGTAACACCAAGACCTGATTGTGCACTCATCAATGTTGGTAATCTCATGCAAAAATGGAGCAATAACATACTCAAGTCTACAGTTAGTAATTTTATTAATTATTAATGCTGGTAAAGAATTTATGCCTTGCAAACTTTGGTGCATTTGTTTGTTGACTCATTCAGGGTTTTCTTCCTATTATTATTCATAAAATGTCAAGCAGTACCAAACAATGATGCCATTTGTTTAATGTTTCTAGGGCCCCCACTAATGCTCCAACTACTAATCAAATTTCAAAAACTCTCTTATCATGAAAGAGCTTTCATTGCTTTAGGTCACCAAGGCTTGCATCATGTTCCTTTTTATCATATCTCAATATTGTAATGTTCTTCATTATTCTTTTCCCTTAGGCTTCTGATTGCCAGTCCAGATTGTTATAGGTGTTTTCTAAATTCATCTTGTCAAAAGAAATATTTATTCCAATCTTTGAGAAGTAATTGGCAACTCATTCATGCCTATGATAATTGAATTTTCTGCATCTGTGAGATCAGTTTCAAGAGGAAATGAGCAGATAGGAGAATGCACAGTATTTATCAGAACTCACATATATCAAATTCAAATTGCATTAGACCTATTCAAAATCAATACATTTGCATTCTTGGTGGCAATTGATCAAGAGCTTTAAATTTAAAATATCAATCAATGTTCAGTGAGCTGCATACAGCTCTTAGTTTTTCAGATATTAGAAAATTTACCACTACAGATAAGAAAAGAACATAATATAAGAATATTTAAGAAACTATTGAAGGGAAATTTGTTAACAAATCAATGTAAATACAGGCATTCAAAAATTCCATAGCAAAAAAATTTAAGTTTAACTCTTTTTTATTTAATCTGTTTAATTTGTAAATAATTTGTGTTTTTTTAGATTTATTTTAAGTATCTCTAGTTTGTAGATTTGTACATCATTTTTATATATATTTTTATAGATATGTATTTGTTGTACTGCTATAAACATGAAATAAAGATATGAAATATAATATAAATATAAAATATCCATACTATCATTTTGTTTGAGTATATATTGATGTGTATGTCAGTATTTCGAAGCTGATTCCTACTGTTTGCCGTTTCACATGATTTTTCTTATGTAAGAGTGTAACCAATTCCCAAATTCAGAGTTGTAAATGTGCCGGGCAGCCTATGGGCCATGCTTGATGTTTTTTAAAAGTAGGCCGGTGCTATTACATAAGCTGAAGGTAACCATTACAGTATATTAGACAAAATGAAATACCAGTAATCCATACTATGCGTATTAAATCATTGCGGTTGTTATTTATGTAAATATTGCTTTTATTAAATTTATGCTATGGCTTAGAGGGATGTGTTTATTCTAATCTAACATCACCCTAGATTACACTCTGCGGTACTCTGCGGAATACTATATTTTGTCAAAATATTGTCTATATTAGTCTACAGTTTAAGTTGGAGTGTCTTCTGCAAAGTTCTGGATCCTCAAATCTATCTGGTTGCCTCAGATTATGCAATATATTTTGTAGTTTTTGAATAGTTGCAAATATTTCTATACTGCTTTCACTATTTTTGGCTTCATCAGATAAATTTCAACCCTGATTTCTATCTCGCAATATTTTCATAATTATGTGTATATTTATTGTACATCAGGTATTTTATTTAGATGCATAGAGTCGTTGCACCAAGAAATGATGAATTGCAATGCGCTCCTCGTCGATCCTTGGTATTTTTTCTTCACCCTAATAACTCAGTTACTGTTAAATCACCTCTTAATGAAGACGATGATCCGCTAGACGCAGGAGAATTTGCCAAAATGAAACTTGTTCAATGTTATGACAACAATTAAATATATTTGCATTTTAAATTTATAAAAATTTATTTATGGCTTCCTCCAAACTTACTTTATTGTAACTTTAGAAATCCATTAAAATCGTGTATCTTAAAAAACAAAATTTAAGTAATATATCTACATTTTTAAAATGTCTTGAAATGTGTTACTCAAAACACTTTGCCTGAAATGAAAATCTCATATTTTCCTTGAACATGACAAGGAAAATAAAACCAAATTCTAATTTATAGCAATGTTATACATATAATAGAAATGAAATAAATTTGTTGAATAATCAACTTCTTATTCCCTTTTGTTAATTTAGCCTAAATTTGATTTCATTTAAGCACAAAATTTATAGTAATCATAATTTAGTTCGGAATTATTATCGAATAGCAGAATAGGCTAAACCATTATATTGAAATTGATTATGTACTATAAATTAGATACAATGAGGTATTTTAATTACAATGTATTATTACATTATTAATACATTGTTTTTATAATGAAATGCCTGTAAATTTTTGAAGTATTAGGCAGACTTTTGTACCATGCATGCAGATAGAATCGATACTTTAGGTGTAGAATATTGGGGCTCTACATTTAATAAACTTTGAAATAATATTAGTATTATAAAACATAAGTTACCAAAAATGTGTGTATTAACCCATCTCCCTACAACCATTCTTTCTAACATAAAAATATAAGTCTTTCAGTGTTAATTTTTAATTAATTTCGGCTTAGAACATAGTTCATTTGATATTAAAAAATTGAAGTTCTTCCTTTAAAAATGACCTAAGATGATCAATATTTGCGGAGGTAAAAATTAATGTTTATATGTTTACTTCCAGATCACAATTGCTGTCATCAAAGGTTTTTTTTCTAAAATTACAAGTATTATTTCAAATTGAAGTTAGTGCTAAGGTACCTAATTTTGTAAAATTTTCATTATTTCCGAAAGGATTTTTTTTCAAAAAATTTTTTCACATACTGGCCCGCAGTACTATATGGCATTTTCGAAAAATTGTACCCAGCATAATATTCTTCCAATAAAACCTGTACCCAGGAGTAGTACCAGGGTAGAGAATCTACATTTCTTGACCGTCGACAAGACCAATCTGCCTAGCAATGACACGCAATCCAACCCAATTCTGCTCGATCAAAGAAACATGTCTAAAACAATACAAAATCAAAAAATTCCAAGTTTGATTTCTGAAATTGTTCCTTAAATCTGATTGTGTTCTTCTAACCTAGCAATTATAAATGAGCCGCGGCGCAACGTCACCCGTCTAAGGGTGAGTGTTTTGCTCTTTCCGAGTTAAGGTTACTTGCTTATCTAATGCCTAACGCCCATCCACCCAGTGGAATTGACCTGGTGGTCCGGAAAATTAGGAAATTTTCATTTCCATGCACAAAGCATCTTATAACACACATATAAAATGTGTTATTTTTATCAAAGGTAAAATCATAAGGATTTTGTAATGCACTCAACTTTAACTATGTAGTGCTGGACTTTTTCAATATTCGTTGCTGCCCAACATCAAGATTTTGTAGAAGTTTCAAATTGAAATTAGAACTCCTGCCTAAATCAGAATAAAAAAACTTAGCAAATTTAATTTACTTAATCCTCTTAAATATATTGATGCATTGCTGCTGTATTGTCCTATATTAGACTATTCTTGCATCAAGGAAAACCTAAATTTAGTTACTGAAAAGATGAAAGTGTAAATCTATTGTTTTTCAATACATTGCTTAGAAATTTTTTACTATTTGCAAATATTGTAGCTTGAAAAAAGTTCGATCGAGTATGATGTGTTGTTATCCATACATAAAAATATTCGAATCAATGACAATCTTGCAATAAAATATATGAAAGATCAGTATAGAGAACATATCAAAATTTCGGAAAATGTTAAGAGTTCCTACATTAGATTTTTTTGTAATCCCATCCTAATAGTTACAAAAAATGAAACATTAGTTCTTTAAAATTGAAGTAGGATATACATGTATATGTGATTTAATTAATAGTTTTACAAATGATTCACTGAAATTATTTATCTGGCACACAGAGGCGCACCCAGCTTTTTCTCTGAGGAGGGGATCTATTTTATATATATATATATATATATATATATATAT
>CABFPE010000003.1:1312383-1326113 GCA_900660155.1 Hofstenia miamia | reverse complement strand
TATACGCAAAATCAGAAGTCAATATTCTGAATGTGAAATGTATATATATATATATATATATATATATAATATATATATATATTGCTTTTCAACTTATCAAATGGAACCAGCATAATGAATGTTTATGTTATTAATTACTAGCAATGAATTATTTTTATCTACACTTCAACTATGCAACCAATGCTAGGCAGGCTAACCACTTATGTGCTCCATAGCTCAGTCGGTGAGGCGAGTTTCAAATACAGGCTGATGCACTGTTATCTGTTCCTAATTTCAATAAAAAACACTTCTTTCGTTCTGTGGTAAATTGATTTTTAGAAAATTCTTTCCTTCTTAGACTAATCAGAAATTTTGGGCCCAATCGCTACCCAACCTGAATCTGGTCCAACCCATGTAATTCCAATTCGTCATGTATTTATGAAACTATTTTTAGAAATGTTCTAAAATTTTGCGGCTTGCTAAATCTGCGCATTGAATTAAAAATTCTAAATTCAGTTTTTCAAGAGTATATGATACTAATGTACATTTTCAAAACCTTTAAGAAATTATATAGCTTTAACTACAAATGTAGTCTAATTTATCAATTTTAGCCCAATTTTTCCAATACCTCAGTCCAATTCCAAACTTGCGCAGGTATATCTATGACTTCAACTCCTGTTAACATAGAAAAATGAACAGGACTGGGAATCATTTCGTATTTCAGCTGTGCTGCCGCAAAGTAGCGTTAGTTACACTTTGCAACTTGCCATAATTCGAATTATTATTAGCTTTATAATTCATAATATTTTACTACAAGTTAAGGAATATAGAAAGCGTGTTCAAATTATTTTCACTTTATCAAAACATAATTTTATAAACATTTCATTTAAAATGACTGTTTCTCATTCATAGTTTGAGTTAAGATGTCCATTAACCTTAAACTGCCGAACGCCTATATATAGGACAAACTTAAAAATGATCTTAAATCCGTTATATTATAAATTTTTGCTGCTTTTTTTTAAAGTAAGATTCTGAAAAATTATAATTTATATAATCAATTTTCAAACTACTTAAAATTTGAATATTTTACCGTATACTTATTAAATATATTTTCAACATTCATAAAATGCATAATATTTTTACCCATATAATTAAATTGTACATTTCAATGTTGTATCAAATAAAATTGTTGTGCAAAAAATCTTGCAGAGCTCTGAAGTATACATTTAATAGGTCAAAAACGAAATTGAAACGTTATCTGAAATTAGTAATTATATAAACTCATTAATAAGTTTGTACTAAATAAAGGACATCGGCATAGAAAGACATCACAATAAATTGAGATGATTACAATTTTACTCCTTAATTTGAATTGTGTACAAATTTTCCGGAAAATTTGCATAATGAATAATTATATTAGGGCAACAAAACGATAAAGGCGTCAAATGCATAAGATGATCGCGCTTACGAAGTACGTCCTATATTTAGTACAAACTAAATTAGGTTCATCAGCCTGATTGTGAAGTCGAATTGATTTTGCTTTGAAACCCTATCCGTTCTCTCGTAAATAGTGAAATATCTTGCATGTGACGACAATTTAATTCTTCAACCATATTGCAGACACAAATTGTGAGAATAGGAAGTAAATAGTTTAAAATGCATTTTTCTCAATGGTGAGACATAGTAAGGAATGCAAAACACCATCCAAATTGACTAATTGTAAGACAAGGAATTTAATTGATCTTAATATTAATTTTTCTCAACCGTGAGACTCAGAAAGGAATGCAATACAATATCGATATATTTTTTCTGACATTTGATTGACATACGCAAATGTATTTATATATAGGAATTTTCATCTTAAGTCATTTAAATTATTGTAATGTTTACAAGTGGTGAAAAAGTTGAAGTCTACTGGCGTGATCGACGTGTAAAGGGTAGCAAATACCATTTATATTCAGCTACTATTATAAAAGTTTACGCCAATTCATGTGTTATAACATATGATGGATATGAAAGTGATTATGGACAACAGACAATTCAAAAAAAGTTTATTAGAAAGAAAGAACCTGGTGAACAAAATTTATCCCCAGAAGATGAACAACAAAATGACAAAGAAGATGAAAATGAAACTGTATTACATCAAGACGGTAATTGCCGATTGCGTAAAAAGACTCAATTATTTGGTGATGTATGCAAGCTTCTCTCTGATTCTGATGTTGAATCTGATTTTTTATCAGAAAATTCTGAGTCGTTGCCTGAATCCAGTAATGAAAGTACTTCAAATGATGCGTGCTGTTCCTCTAACAGCGATAACTGGCGATGGCGAAGGAAATGCGAAGGTTTTCCAGACTTTACATTTACAAACTTCCGAAAACCAGCTGAATTGATTTCTAAGCCAATTGATTACTTTAATAATATGTTCTCAAATGAATTCTTGGAAGATGTCTGTAACTGTTCTAACTTAAGAGCTCATGAACTTAACGTTAATTCTAATTTTGTTTTGGGAATCGCTGAACTTAAAGTGTTTATTGGAGCAGTTATGTGGATGTCATTAATAAAGCTTCCATCCTCTCGACATTATTGGGCTTCAAGAACGCGTGTTAGTCAGGTCGCTAATGTAATGACAAGAGATCGTTGGGAAGAAATTAAATCTAATCTCTATTTTGTTACCAACAGAACAACGTCCGCCAAAGACATTCTATTTTGATATGATTATAAAACAAATTAATCTTATTTCAAATATGCCGAAGGTCTATATATAGGACACACTTGTAGCGTTTGTGCTATTCAATATTTTTGCACTCAAAAAATTTTCATCAATTCTCATGTAACATATAATTAAAAAAACCACTTATATTGTGTAGTAGTTAAATATTGTGTTTTTCGGCAGTTTAAGGTTAAATTACCCCTTGTCAAATACAAACACGCAGGGGGACAATTTTTAATTGGAATTCCATGAATAGATTTTTTTAGTTCCATAAATTAATCGATTTTGACCTTTCAGACTCAGACTATTGCCAACTTTTGGCAATAATTAGAATGAAAATAATAGATCAAAATTCATAGTAAATTAACTAGTTAGGTATTAATAAANGCTTTAAGATGTTTCATAATATGGTCGATTAGGTGTATCAAAGTAAATATTTTGAATGTTTGTTGCTTTATTAATGCGGATTTAGTTTGTACTATATATAGGNCGATTTTGACCTTTCAGACTCAGACTATTGCCAACTTTTGGCAATAATTAGAATGAAAATAATAGATCAAAATTCATAGTAAATTAACTAGTTAGGTATTAATAAAAATCAATATATAACTTGTAAGAACATTTTCAAAAATGTTACTAGTGCTTCATATTTCTGTTAACACAAAAAGAAATTAGTCTAGAAAATCAAAAGTTTATGTTGCCACTAATCATAATCACTAAAGGCAAATTTGTTTCTGCTTTAGATACCTTATGTAAATGATGTGATCATAGCTTAATTTCTTTAGATATGAAGTCACAAGATGTTAATATCACAATTGTGCAGAATAAGATTAATATTAAACCTTCAATATACAAAAAACGATGAATTCGGTTATGAAAGCATAATATATTTTTTGCTCATTAACTTTGTAGTACACTCAACAGCCAATGCTATATAAATTTACTAAACAAGACAATAATGCTTTTTGAATCTGGAGTCTTAATTATATATTTCAGGAAAATTTAAGTCAATCTTAAATAATTGGCAAATTACTGGCAATTTTGCTTTTTGAGCAGAGTGCACTAATCGATTGTATAAAGTATTCAATAGATTAAATATTTTCCAATTATTGCAATAATTTAATTTTGTCTACCCATGGGGATATAGATTAGAACCAATACTTAATATATATATATATTACGTAATATGATTGTTGTAGGCAGGGGCCTGCGCAGGATTTTCCAGTGAGAGGAATATATCCGTCGAGATCACCTAGGCAAAGCTCCGCAAAAATTTTTTAAAATATTGACGAAATGGACACTAAGAAATACATTTCACCACTGCAGTTTTCAATTTCTTATTACTTTAACCACTCAAAGGCAATTCTGAAAATTTGACGGGGAACTTTCTAACATGTCCCCTTGCCTACGCTACTGGTTATAGGCAAACATTTCATGAGAAATTGAAACATCTCTGCTCTGTTGAGGGGGGAACGTTCCCCACTGCCCCCCTCTGGGTGCGCCTCTGCTGGCACATAACCAAGACTACTCCAGATAATAATGTGCGTGCATCTTATATGAGCGATGCCCGCTCGCCCTTTCAATTTAATGTCCGCTGCTCGCTCTTTCTTTCCGGTGGATTTGGGCATGCCCGCAAAATAATGTAAAGGTGACGGTGACCCGCAATTTTCTTTAAGAAAATGCAATTGCATAAAAGGGCCCGTCCTTTTTAGAACTTACATTTCGTCCTTGCAGGATTATATCTAACCTATTTTAAGATCAAGGGATATAGAAATGAACAAAATATTACATATTCTGGCGGGAATTTTCGAACTTAATGCAATGTCGAATTTGTTTCAATTACTTTTACCTGCTTATTTGATTGCAATATTTGACACTGAAACTATAGCAAGTGATATCACCACATGTTGTCCTTGTGCATGCCAATGTGCTTCTCTAGACAGCTTAGGACAACAAAGTCAGCAAACAGAAAATCAAGAAAGTGAAATATATGAAGAAGAAGAAGAAGAAGAAGAAGAANGAACGTTCCCCACAACCCCCCTCTGGGTGCGCCTCTGCTGGCACATAACCAAGACTACTCCAGATAATAATGTGCGTGCATCTTATATGAGCGATGCCCGCTCGCCCTTTCAATTTAATGTCCGCTGCTCGCTCTTTCTTTCCGGTGGATTTGGGCATGCCCGCAAAATAATGTAAAGGTGACGGTGACCCGCAATTTTCTTTAAGAAAATGCAATTGCATAAAAGGGCCCGTCCTTTTTAGAACTTACATTTCGTCCTTGCAGGATTATATCTAACCTATTTTAAGATCAAGGGATATAGAAATGAACAAAATATTACATATTCTGGCGGGAATTTTCGAACTTAATGCAATGTCGAATTTGTTTCAATTACTTTTACCTGCTTATTTGATTGCAATATTTGACACTGAAACTATAGCAAGTGATATCACCACATGTTGTCCTTGTGCATGCCAATGTGCTTCTCTAGACAGCTTAGGACAACAAAGTCAGCAAACAGAAAATCAAGAAAGTGAAATATATGAAGAAGAAGAAGAAGAAGAAGAANGGAATATATCCGTCGAGATCACCTAGGCAAAGCTCCGCAAAAATTTTTTAAAATATTGACGAAATGGACACTAAGAAATACATTTCACCACTGCAGTTTTCAATTTCTTATTACTTTAACCACTCAAAGGCAATTCTGAAAATTTGACGGGGAACTTTCTAACATGTCCCCTTGCCTACGCTACTGGTTATAGGCAAACATTTCATGAGAAATTGAAACATCTCTGCTCTGTTGAGGGGGGAACGTTCCCCACTGCCCCCCTCTGGGTGCGCCTCTGCTGGCACATAACCAAGACTACTCCAGATAATAATGTGCGTGCATCTTATATGAGCGATGCCCGCTCGCCCTTTCAATTTAATGTCCGCTGCTCGCTCTTTCTTTCCGGTGGATTTGGGCATGCCCGCAAAATAATGTAAAGGTGACGGTGACCCGCAATTTTCTTTAAGAAAATGCAATTGCATAAAAGGGCCCGTCCTTTTTAGAACTTACATTTCGTCCTTGCAGGATTATATCTAACCTATTTTAAGATCAAGGGATATAGAAATGAACAAAATATTACATATTCTGGCGGGAATTTTCGAACTTAATGCAATGTCGAATTTGTTTCAATTACTTTTACCTGCTTATTTGATTGCAATATTTGACACTGAAACTATAGCAAGTGATATCACCACATGTTGTCCTTGTGCATGCCAATGTGCTTCTCTAGACAGCTTAGGACAACAAAGTCAGCAAACAGAAAATCAAGAAAGTGAAATATATGAAGAAGAAGAAGAAGAAGAAGAAGAAGAAAAAAGTATATTATATCAGAAAGTACATCCAATATATTATATTCAACAAGTGGGAATGGTGATTAAGATGTCGTCCCCTTCAGCAGGTATCTTTGTGGGAATATACGTCGGAAAATCTGCCTTTTCGACTCGCAGCATGGTTTGCGAGGTCTGAGTGTAGTAGATGCATATGCGCTTCTCTCCGGAATGATGTCTTTCAAGATGTGATTTTGATTAGCTTCAATTTCTGCGTAGACTTTGGCATCTGTGCGGTCAATAATGTCCAGTATAGGCTCAAATTCCTCAATTGCTCCAATTTTCACCGCACGCTTTTGTACCGCGTCAATTTTTTGTAGGATCTTTTTGGGAGCACCTCCCCATGCAAGGCATCCATAAGTTATAATAGGCAGAACGAGAGTTTTATACAATAGCTGCAACTCAGCTTTGGAATACCCCATTGACTGTAATTTCCCCAGTAAGTAGACATTGGAAGAAGCCCTTTTAACACTCTTCTGGATATGTTTCTCGAAAGATAATCTTGCAGAGAACGTAATCCCAAGAATAGTTATCTCTTCGACGCTGGGGATACCGTGAACATTCTGGAAGCAATGGGCTCGGTTAGAAAACAAAATACGAAGCTCCTTAGATTTCTCGTTATTGACCCTAAAATGATTAATCGAACACCATGTAAGAATGTCATCAACTACTTCAGCAGAGGTGTCGACACTCAAGGAAACGCCCACACATGGATTGATATCATCGGCAAACTTCGTTATATTCGAATGAGGTCTAGACTTTTTGAGGTCCGAATAAGCAATGTTAAAAAGAATAGGGCCTTTTACTGTCCCCTGAGGAACGCCACAGTTCGTTCTTTTGATCGATGAATTCTCTCCTCTGTAATGAACGTATTGCACACGGTCTGCCAAAAAGGATATCACAAGGTTAATAATGTACGGATTTATTTTAGGACACATGTCTTTCAGCTGGCGAATAATCAGGTCATGTGGCACACAATCGAATGCTTTACTCAAATCGAGTGAAAACAAACGTGCAGCGTCAAAGTGCTGTCGGTCAAACTCCTCAATGTCGTGCAGTAACTTAACGACAGCGAACTCCGTGCTTGACTTTTTACGATACCCAAACTGATTCTTTTCCAACCAACTATTATAAGTTTCGGAGATGAAATGGTCCATAATTAATCGCTCAAAGCACCTTGATAAAATTGGAGTCACAGAGATAGGGCGTAGTTGATCCAAGGATTTAACATTCCTAACCTTAGGAAGAGCAGTAATTTTAGCGATTTTAAACACACTTGGATAGAGTCCTATCTCTATGCACCTATTGAAAATGTGCAGTAGAGGCAACGCAAGGTTGTGTGCATTTTGACGATACACCCAATGAGGTATTTCTTCGTAACCAGCAGCGGTTTTTTTAATGTTCAAAAGACCCTGATAAACTTGATTAACAGTCAGTTGAGGAAGACTTGAGCCATCCACATTAACTTTCACTGGAGGACAATAGTTAGAAATCGTCGAAATACTGGCAAAGAAAGCATTTATCTCCTCGCAGCTGAAATCTATGATCTGCTCATTGCGTGACTTTTTGCCTAGGTGTTTGTCAACCTGACGCCACCAGGCACTCGACCCACGTTTATTTTTTGAAGCACGTATATTTTCAAGAATAATGCTCCGAATCCGTTCATTTAAAGCATTGATCTTCCTGGTATTGTGCCTGATTGAAGCCTTCGCCTTTTTCTTGATAAGATACTTAACAAGAGGGCTGATATACTCTGGGTCCTTGGAACTCATTCTCACTCTTTTCATAGGACAGGCAATGTCAAGTGTCCAGCGAATAAACTTCAGCAACTCGTCTGTTGCAAGATCAGGATCCCCAATATCGAAAATGTGATCTAAATCGGCGGTATCCATCAGATAGTTGAAGTACTGCATGTTGGCTTTGTTCTGGTCTCTAAAATAAGCGTACGTACGAATGGCCTTTTCTTGCTCGACTGGTCGACACAGTATGCCTCTGTGATCGGTAGGTAATGACGCATCAATAATCTCAGGCTGCTTAAAGAGTAACGGATGGTTTGTGAGAACAAAATCGATTGTTTTATCTCCGCGCGTAGGCCCGGTGGCCAAGATGCAGTAGATATGTCCAATAAAATGTCACACTTGAAAGAATTAAGATCAAGAATAGAACTTGCTAGGCAAAAGAAAGATCAATTGGCAGCAGATCTTAAAAAAAATTAAAATTTCACAAGAAAATCCCAAGGAAGTCGTAAAACCTGATTCAGCAGTTGACGCTGCACCTATAGCAACTCCAGTGAACAAATGCTGTCCCTGTGCATGTCAATGTACTTTTCTAGACAGAGGACAACTAACTCAACAAACAGAAAATCCAGGAAGTGAATTAAATTCAGCAGATATGTCCAAGAAAATTTCACGGTTGAAAGAATTAAGATCAAGAATACAACTTACTAAGCAAAAAGAAAAATCAATTGATAGCAGATCTAAGAAACATTCAAATTTCAGAAAACAATCCTAAGGAAATCTTGGATAACAAAGTGCTAAGTCCTGATAATCGTAACAAGGATGAAAGCAATGAAATCGCGAACACCAATCAGTTTAGTTATATGAATGAAGGTAGTTTTGATGAAAATCAAAACACTTGATAAAATTGGCGGTAATAAATTAAAGGGTCCTGTTATCGAGGCCTTGAAAAGTCACATGAAGAATAACATTTGAATCTCAACTTTTAAATCTCGAATTTTAGATAAATCAAAGTCGTGCATCCATTTAAATGACTATTATTATAGAAAAATATTAAAAGAACACAATTTTGAAATTAATTCTGCTGCTGTATAAGCTCCTTACACTTTTTGAGAATATACATTCAATAATGAACGGAAATTACTCCTAATTGTATGTTGAATATTTTATTTATTAAGTTTTATATATTAAAGGATATTCACAGTGGCATATATAGGGGAAAGCGGTCGGTCTCACCACATAAGACTATAAGGTCGATGGGGGCAAAGCCATCTATTTTCTAAAGCTGTCAAAATTTTTGAGGGATTCCTGGGGCTTGCACATGTAAATTAAGAACAAAACTTCTACAACTACAATGCCATGCATTCAAAATTTATTTAAATATTAGTTGGTAACTGATAAATTCGTCATGCTTGCATCCAAAATACTGTTGTGGGAATTCAAAATTGTAAAATTTTAAAGCAAACAATAGATTTGTTCATGAGCACGGTGAAAAACGGTTTCTCTCATTAGGCTAAAAGCTAAACTGCAAGATTTATGAAAAATTAACAATTAACGGATTCTTGCAGTAATATCCGACTGTCGATGATATACAAATGCTAGCATACCATTTTATCTACGCAATAGATTATTTTTGTTCTTAAATTTTTGCAATTACATGGAAATCGACGTATATTAACGTGTTAACATGTACAAATTCAATGCGGTAAAGATAAGGCCACTGCTTTGGGTAAGGAAAATGTTAACTGCCACTCGCTCTCGGCCCGGCCCTATTTTGATATGTGCCTAAAAACAAATTTTAACACTATTATTCCTCAGTTTTAGATGGAATACCGAAAGTTACTCTGATTTATTACTACAAACATTAATAATTTTCTTTGTGAAACTATTGTGTAGAATTTAGTTCATGCTAGTCTAATTGTCAATTGATTCAAGCAACAATTGGCTTAATAAAAATTGAAATATTAATTTTTTAGTAACAAAGTTTATGCGTCATTTGAAGCAATATTTTTTCAGGTATTTACGAGTTAATCAATTTTTACATTTGACATAAGTAATCTTTGCACAATTAATTTCCGAACTGTACTGATTAAACACTTGTATTTCTATCATAATTGGTTATTTCAATATATTAAATGTTAAATATATATCAGACCATCGTATTTCAATGTCTACGCATGACATTTCAACAAATTAGATCAGTAAGCGAAGCTGCTAGCTAATTGTCTACAATGAATTTCAATTATTCATACATGAAGAACAAAGTTGTGTGGTATGTAAAGACAGATGTCTAGTTGAAAAGAAAATGCACTACTAAAACAAATAGGTGCGTAGAAAAAAAGAAGTGGGAGTTTCTTACGTGACAAATAAGTGGGCCTCAACAAGTGCTAATCGGCTTTACTTGTACACCTTTTATGAATTTATCAACGTAAAAAGTGATTGCTCATAGGCATTTTAAAATATTTAATAATTTAATTTACTTAGTTCTTGAGCATTACTTGAAGGGGGCTGTGCCGCATATGAATATTAACAAGGGGAGCTGAACCGCCTGAACCTCTGCTACCGAACCGTACAAAACTCAAAATTCAAATACCTTTCCATCTAGATACTAAAGAGGAAGACTCATGTCATACATTTATGAAATGGATTGCATTTTATGCCTATTAAAAAACAATGTAACTAACATGATTTCTACAGTCACATACAAATAGGTCTACCACCATGCAATTTTTAATTTGAGTATGAAATTGACGACATCCAAACACTAATATAAAAAGGAATTAAAATCCAATTAAAATATTGAGAAGCACTATCAAATCAGAACAGAAATATGGATCAGTTATAAGGACTTCGCTTGCCCCACATCCTCATCCACACCAATTAAGAGATTGATGAAGAATTCTTAAAAGGTAAAATTAAATTTGGAAAAACGTAATGTTTCAATGTGATGAATAGGCCACATCAAAAAATAATACAAATCCGTTGTTTGTTCATGTAAGGATGACGGCTTCTAAAATGGTGGCAATTTCAAATTCCCGAAATGAGAAAAATTTTTGTTACACAAATTTTTAACCTAAGCTAAGCATAATTATTGAGGAGTAAGGGGTTGAAATACAAAATCTCTATATATTTATGTAAAACTTAAGTGCATATTTGTCAAATAGTGAATAAATAAAGAACTGAAGTTTAATAATATACAATTTTGTTTATGGTGCAAAAATATAGTGCAAAATTGATAAAATATGAAATTGGCAATCTAATGTTGGAATTTTACAAAAACAGGACAAATTAGCAGCCTTCTTAAACTTAAGCAAAACAGTACAAAACTCTCAAATGCAGCACTGTACGTCACAAACAAGGATTTTACATATTCAAAAGACCTTGAGGATATTGTACACAACTCAAACCAACAAAAACAAAATTTAAGCAAATCACAAATAATAAATGCATCAAGTATACATAATAAGGCAAGTTATGGAAACAAAGATCACTATTTAACACATGCAATTTACGCAAGAAAACGAACTTCTAAACGAAATTGAAACAAGATATAAATTACATCAGGGTTGTACTCTTAAATAATTAACAAGGGGAGGGGGCTCTAAATTATGTACTGTATTTTTATGTTTTATTTTGACCAAATTTAATTTCACAACAAATAAAATCCAACATCCTCCCCGTATTATATTTTTAACTAGGGGGGCTGGGCCCCCAACAAGTTTAACAAGGTGGGCTGAGCCCCCTAAACACCCTCTCGAGTACACCCCTGTATTCAGTGTTGACCATTTAAATGAATCGCTTTAAATGGTTTTAAACGTCGTTTAAAAAAGCCATTTGTTTAAATGTAGCAGTCATTAAAACGATTTCGTTTAAACTTCGTTTATTTGATAGGCTTTATTTAAACGGCAGGTTGAGTGAATCTACAATTGAGTAGATAATCAATAAATAACATTGACACTTAAAGGATTGCTTTAAATCGATTATTATATGATGAACAATTTGAGAAAAAAGTAAAAACTTATTCTAAATTTTGTAAATTTGAATAAATCAGATATTATTGTCTATAGGCATATGTTGCAAAACATAGGCGGATACTCCTTTTGTAGTAATTCAAACCAATCTCGTAGATGTTCAGGTTGTGTATATATAGCAAGCGAACAACAATGCTGGTCTAAAATGTCGTGTAGAAAACTGGCTTCAACTAGACAATTTTCAATAAGAAACGGCTTTTGAACTATTTGCTGAAAGTATTCAACTTCCGCTCAGAATATTTGCACGATGCTTGCTCAGAATGTTGCCTTCCCCAGCTAACTGCTATAAGTCATTGCAAGTAGCTTCAATCTTATCGAGTAGAAGCAGGATTTTAACGGATACTATCTGAAATAAATTCATGCGGAAACCCAATCAGACGATTGATTAATTGATTTGAATTTACTTAGTTTTGCATAAGTCATACTTTGAGTGCAGTGTGTTTATTCAAATTAGTTTAAGCTATCGTTTAATTGAAAGTTCATAGTTTAATTGAATTTAAACAGCTTAAATGTCATTTAAATGGCCAACACTGCCTGTATTTATGCATACTCAAATCTGTAATGATTCCAGAGTATTATAAGAAATGACTATATTTGAAAGTTACAAGAATGGAAAATGGAGGATTTAAAAAATAATTGTGGCCATTAATGAAAAATTAATGGGAATTTTAGAAGAGCATATAGAAATGTATTAAATTAATTGTTTTTTCATATAAAATTCTTCAAATATTTATTAAGTGTGTAATTAAATTGACCATATGCATTTAGGTTTGCTTAGTAAAACACAGAAAATGATAAAAATCTATCAAAAAGTGAGCATCAATGACATTTATTTCATGGTTTCACACTGCATAGTTGCTGCAATGGCATTTTGACAAGTGGCGTTTTCGAACCATCAAATTGAAAATTGATATAACTAAGCACAGTGATGGTAGACACTTTTTTTCACCTAATCAAATCTTCCAAATTTATTTCTTAATAAACTCTTGCACTCATTTTGTAAGGGAAAATTGCCAATTAAATAATAAATTTAAAAGATTTGAGATAAATTTGGAAGGCTTGAGATTTGGTTGGAAAAAAAGTACCAATCCATAGTAATAGAATTGAAATTAATTATCATTGATCTCAAAGATAGCTTGTCTATAAATAACCTGACAAGATAGACAAATAGTTTTGCTTGTGATAAAAAAGTTGCACTGAAAGGTATAATAATTCTACTTGACTATTTAAGGAATGACAACTTAGCAACGTTGCAAAGCAATTGCTACTAATTCTAAAGAATAAATTATTGGTCATTTTGAAAAATCCATTAATGACTTTCTATTAATGGCCATTAATTTCCCCACCATTAATTTTTGAGCTGCCCTGCTATTGAGAAAACTATATGTAAGAAAAAGATTAGCAACTTGAGCAACCTAGCAACTTCACAGATCTTGAATCATATTTTTAATAATTTCAAGTCATCTCCTGAACCAAATTAAATGGAAATTTCAATCGATCCTAAACATTGGAAACAATGCAACCTCACTAATATTTATTGCTGACTGCTATGTGAGTCAATTATAACTACAAGAAGTCGTCACTTTGTTGTAAGCAAGAAGATAACACAGAAAACCTCTGAAAAGACCTATTCATTGAAACCCCAATTCTGGAAGAAAAAATTCAAATTGCTGTCGTCTCCCAATCTATTGCAAAACAAAATTTTTATAAACAGTTAAGCTTAAACCTCTACTTTGAAATATGCAACCAATTTCCTTAGCATTTAATGCCCACTTCACTACCAAGTAAATATAAAGAGAGTTTCCAAAAATTCTTGAGTATCAGCAAACAGCATGCTTACTAATAGACATTCAACCAACACAATTTACAGTACCTTAAAGAGGTTCTAGTACACGTAAATC
>CABFPE010000003.1:1290022-1302818 GCA_900660155.1 Hofstenia miamia | reverse complement strand
GCCTTCTCATTTTCTATGACGCCCTGTGGCTTGTGATCATACCACTTGTCTGCTGCTTCTAACCCATGCTGCCTGCTCAAGCTCCAGTGTACCATTCGCCCTACCTTGTCCTGCCTGAACTTATACTTATTCTGCGCCAACTTCTCACATCCTGCTATCAGATGATCAACTGTCTCACACTCTTTGTTACATAGCCTACACTTATCACTTACTTCCACTCTTTTGTTTATATGCTTCTTCACCCAGTTTGTTCTTATCGCTTGCTCCTGTGCTGCCATTATCAATGCTTCTGTTTCTCTTTTAAGTCCTGCTTTTTTAACCACATGTTGCTCTCTTCTTTGTCACAATTTTCTGCGTTCCTCCATGCATTGCCTTCTGCCTATACCTTGTTTATCTCTCTGATTCCATCCTACTCTGGTATGCTGTCTTTCTTTCACTCTCAGTTCTTATCTTCCTTAACTCTTAGCTTAGCGCCACTACTGTTTGTAGTTAGCTTAATACCTATCACAGAAAAGTTAAAGGAGACAGGCATAGGGTATAAGATGGAGAAGAATGGTAGAGCAGTGAGTCACCTGTGGTACATGGACGACCTGAAGATGTATGCTAGTTCAAGGAAGATGTTGCAGAAGCAAGTGGAGACATTGGAGAAGGCAAGCAGAGATTCAGGGTTGGAGTTTGGATTAGGAAAGTGTGCAGCAGTGACAATGACTAGAGGCAAGTGTGTGGATGGGGATGGCTTGAGGACAAGCAGTGGGGATAAGATTGAGGAAGTTAAAGAGGGGTACAAGTACTTAGGTGTGATAGAGAAAGACAGAACAGATCACGAGGAAATGAAGATGAGGCTAAGGAAAGAATACAAGAGGAGAGTAAGGAAGGTACTACAGAAGTCAGCATTGAATGGGCAGAATAGTATAAAAGCAATTAATACATGGGCGATACCAGTGTTGAGATATTCGGCAGGAATAGTTAGATGGAACAAGAATGAACTTAGGGAGCTAGACAGAGAGACAAGGAAGGTACTAGCAGCAGAGAGGGCTTTCAACCTAAATGGAGATGTGGATAGGTTGTACATGGCAAGGCATAAAGGAGGGAAAGGACTGCTAAGTGTGGAGGAAACTGTAGAAGCAGAAGCACTAGGGCTAAAGGAGTATGTAGAAGCACAACCTAGAGGGTCAATACTGGAGGTCACTAAGGAGTTAAGGAAGATAAGAACTGAGAGTGAAGGAAAGAAGGTATACCAGAGTAGGATGGAATCAGAGAGACAAACAAGGTATAGGCAGAAGGCAATGCATGGAGAATACTGGAGGAACACAGAAAAGTGTGACAGAGAAGAGAGCAACAAGTGGTTAAAGAAGGCAGGACTGAAGAGAGAAACAGAAGCACTGATAATGGCAGCACAGGAGCAAGCAATAAGAACAAACTGGGTGAAGAAGCATATAGACAGAAGAGTAGAAGTAAGTGATAAGTGTAGGCTATGTAAGAAAGAGGCAGAGACAGTAGATCATCTGATAGCAGGGTGTGAGAAGCTGGCACAGAATGAGTATAAGTTCAGGCATGACAAGGTGGGAAGAATGGTACACTGGAGTTTGAGCAGGCAGCATGGGTTAGAAGCAGGAGACAAGTGGTATGAGCACAAGCCACAGGGAGTAATAGAGAATGATAAGGTTAAGATACTGTGGGACTTCAACATACAGACGAGCAAAGTGCTAGAAGCACGGAGGCCAGACATAGTAGTGGTCGACAAAGAGAAAAGATTAGGAACAGTGATAGACATAGCAGTACCAAAGGGCAGGAATGTAGAAAGCGAGGAGAAAGAGAAGATAGACAAGTACAGGGAGTTGGCAAAGGAAATAGTTTAAGTATTGAAAATTTAGAAGAGCTGCTTTTTAATTGCATTTCAATATGAAGAGACCATCTCATATTTAAAGTAAATATAATTCCAAGATCGCTAACTGAATTTGATGCATTCAGATCAAATTTTTCAATGCTTAATGGAATATCACTTTTTTAAAAATAACATAATTAAACTTTCCTGTATTGAATTTCATATTTATTTGGTTTACCCATATAAAAAGATTCTCTATATCGTTATTTATTATACCAGTGCTAATTCAATGGAGACTTACAATCCCCCCCCCATTTTGAAAATAGATCAATGAAGGAAATTGTGTCACTGGAAATATTATTGTTTTCTGACAAATGACTAACCCTGCTGCTGTCTTTTCAGAAAACACCTTAGAACAAGACAAACACGCTGTTTCTGCAAACTTGTCAATGAAAAAGTTAAATCAGATAATCTGATGAGTTCATTTGAATCGGAACAGAATAACATTTGCAAATTCAGCCTTGAGCAATGGCCCCTGGTTACCATTAGGAACAAAGAAATCTACTTGTTGTGTAGCTTTGGTTGTCCTGTTTGCCCAAACACTTTTGACCAAATGTGAAGTATCTACAAACAGATATAAGGGCAAAGTGTAGTACTGTAGACTGGTGATCTAGCTTTCCATGGCTTGTCAGATGAATTATTGAATAGCTTAAAATAGAGTTGATTTACGTGATAGTTATCAGTGATAGATGCAATGACAACACCTGAAATCTGATGAATTGTTCATAAGAAATCTTTTACAATAAAAAATTGGAATCATGCGAGCTACAAAACGATCACTAGAAAAGCATGTTTTAATCATTACATATAGTAATGAAATGACAATGTCCTCCACATTACTGGATTGATCATAAAGCTTCCCGCCATGATAGTGGAGACCACTGTGAAATATGCGTTTCGTCCACAAGCGAAATGCAAGGTTTCAATCTTTCAGATAAAATTTTAAAAAAAACTTTGATATGTAAATATCATCTGTTTTATGAACTAGTGTCGCAGAGAGCCTTTGAAGAGAATAAATTGATCTAGAGTAATCAAATGTTAAAAAACCCTTACAAATATAGTTTTGATTACTTCATCTATTTGACTCCAAAATATCAATACGGATGGAACAGAATTGATCTTTACCGAATTAATACCCTGTATCTGAGACAAAAAAATTCAAAAGAAAATAATTTTTTCCAGTTGATTATCGCAGAAGTCATATCAATTATCACATAGATGTAAATATGATTCATTAATTGAAGCAAATAGTTCCTCTATAGTCTGAGAATCTTGAATAAAATCTTTTTGGAAGAATAGTCCCAATTCATTGTTAATAGTATTGCGTGCATCAGCTGATGTTCTATTTGTGCATCCTTTACATTGAGCATCTTTGAATACAGATGCGGTACAGTAGGTACAGAAAATCCTCCATGCATTTTCTAAGAGGGAGACACATTTACAAAATTGCAAGAAAACTAAGTATTTGAAAGTTGTTGACGTTTTCAAAGTTTAATTTTTATATAGTACAATTATTGTTTAAAAATATATCCAGAAAATAATATTTAAAAGAATATTTTTAAAAAAATGCTGAATAAAAGAACGATTACAAAGTCTATGAGTGTCTCACACTTAACATTACATTTGTGGGCCAGTGCAGAGTACAAACTCCAAGACTTGGAGATACAATTACGTAGTTAGGCAATCTTTTTTCCATTTGGCTGCTTCATCAACATTACGGGGGAAACGATATATAAGAACTTTATGTGGATTCGTGTCATATCCACTGGTACAATAACCAACACAGCAATTTGGAGGCATATTGAATGTTGTAAGATAAATATAATTGCAGCATTAATATTTGAATTATTTTCCGTGGGAAAGTAAAAAAATTGGAAATTATATTTCTAATCTACTTCCTGATCTCCAAATAATACATTTTGGTAAATTTTAAATACCATTAATCTCATAATAGAAACTAATTCTAAACGTAGTATATGTAATGAAATAATAAGCAAAATTTCTTGGCAGTAGTTTTATGTAAACTTTTGTATTTATCTAAATGATGTACTGAGTGCTCGCAAATTTTTCGTGATGTAGTTTGTCAATATAATAAGTATATTTTTTGATGCTAAATATAGTTTTTCTGATTATAATTTTAACTTTAAATCATGTTCAATATAAACCAGCCTCCAATAATTATTTAATCTTATGCGTTGTCACGGCCTGGTGTAGAGGTTCTTTTGATATATATATATATATATATATATATATATATACATATAAATATCAATAAAATTTTAAAGCGCGTAAAATCAAGACTTATTCCAATTTTTAGTAGAAAACTGAGCATCTTTTTAAAAACAAAGACCACATTCCCGAAGACTTAGTTTCTTCAATAGTTTATAAATGTCAATGTGACAATTCTAACAAATTGTACATTGGAGAAACAAGCCGCTATTTTGGGTAGCGCATAAAAGAGCATATTAATGGACATTTAAATACTGAAATATTTCAACGTCATCATGAAATTAAAAAAGACAATTTTAACATCATAACATAAAAACTAACAATACAAAAATAGGAGAAGCATTATACTTAAAGCAAATAAATGCATTTCAAAGATTACATCTATTTTAAATTTTAGCATATAGAAATTATTTTAGTTAATTATAAAGTGAAGTCTACAGTTCTGTAAAAATTTTTCTGGGGAAATATTTCTGACGATGATCAATAAAAGGTCGAAACGCGTCAAATAGTGGATTCAATTTTAAAATGCATTTATGTAGCATTTCTATTGATTATATAAAATACGAAAATAATGGTAACATCATTTATTAAAATTGTAATATTCAAGTTATTATAAAAAAATTTTAGCAAAATTTCAGCACTGAGCTACTATTGCCTGGAAATTAGGAAAACTCCATTTGACTATAATTTTTTATGTTTTATTGTAAAAAATATTTTTAAATTTAATCAAAGTAAAAACATTCAATTTAAATTTGCTATGCACAAAATTTTTAGCACATTGTTGAATATATACTAGGACATATACAGCAAAACTTTGTGTATTTGATTTATACAATATTACATGATTATTAACTGTTCTTAAAAAGCAGAATTATAAATTTGCTTTGCTTAAAAAAGGCTCCTTATTTGTGCTCGTTGTATATCCAATCCAGTGCTCAAACTCTGCTGGGTTTGGCTTGTTAGAAGCTCGGCTCGTTGACAAGCCTAGGTTTATCCAAGTCAACACACTTGTGGAACATTCAAGAATATGCAATTCCCACAGCATGAGACTTCAATGTTACATTCAATTTTAAAATCACTGGGATGGGGCGCTTCATCAAACATTTTCTTTGGGTGGGAAGGCGGCTTATCCCCAAGCTTTCCCCTCCCTCCTGCTTGCAGTCAGCCATGATTTTAATGGTGTTCTAGCAGTTAAAAAATTTCAAAATATTGTGATTCTTGTACAGAATTTAATTTGATCTCATACATTTTATGTGATTCGATTTGGCGGGAATGTTGTTAAATATATTATGCTGCAAGATCTAAATGTATTAGTTTTTATTAGTCTCTTTTTAAATGCAGCTTATTCGTCTGAATTTAAAAAACGAAATGTAAATTGAAATATTCCCGAGGAATCTATGCTTAGCAGCTACATTTCTTATCCCCAGGCTGAGTATTTTGAGTACTCAAGGAATGGAAATCAACAAAATGACTTATCATCAAATGATTATCCCAACATCGGATCACTTCAACTTAACCAGCAAAAAAAATAGGAAAATAAAACCCTCAAAATTTGATTCATTTACGGGTTATAGTAATGATGTCTACAGTAAGCCAACATTCATTTACAGGAACACCATCGAAGAATTTGAGTAGCTCAATAAAAATTCAAAATCAAAGGGGTCTTGAAAATGTCCCAACAGATAACTACAATCAACCACAATTCCCTCTTACAGAAACCTCGGAAAAACTTACTGTATTAAAGGAGTTAAAGACTAAATTAGTTCAGGCTAGACGATCTAGAGAACAACTTCTTGAAAGATCTATGAAGCTCAATAGAAAAATTGATCTTTCAATAATTAAGACACCCAACAGTTATCAAAGATCCAATGTCTCGGAAAGTCAGAATTTTGATAAAACTGATCATATGCTTAAAAACATACATCAATGGGACAATGAATACAAACATCGATATGGAGATAATAGTCATCGCAGCAACGGTCGCGATTCAAACGAATTAGAATTTCGAATGGAAAGTATTTTAGATGTTAACAATAATCAATTCAATAATGGAGACGAAAGTGATACGTCCGAGGAAACTTATAGTAACAAACTTTTTGCAAAAAGAAGTTTCCAGTTGAAATCTGAATCAAGAAGAAACAACTTGTTAGAGAAACCAGGAATCCTCAATAATGCTCCCGAGAAAACGATGCTTTATGGTAGACCTAAAGCATTAGGGAGTTTTGAATAGTGAACTCAAAGATTAATTACTTTGGAAGTAGTTTGTATAATTTCCTATATAATTTTTTTACATCGGTTCATAAAATTATATGAATATAGGATTTTAGATTCACATTGTTTTTGATAATTTTTGGTACTAAGCATGCATAAATTTTTTAAAATTAGCATGTCTTAGGCCTAGTTATTTATGAATATATCATTGAATGCATGATTTAATCATAAAGCCTCGATGCAAAGGGCTGGTTTTAAAAATATGTTTTTTAAAGTTTTTCTTCAAATACTTATTTTTTATAGGTACCCATGCATTAAAGGGGGATATGGGTGCCATCAGAATTGGAACTGGTTAGGATTTTTGCTGACTTGACTCAACTGGAAAGGCTTTTTCCGAACTGGTCTATTCTTTTAAAAATTTTAAACCGGTTTTGACCGACACCAAGAATTTGATATTTGCGATGCGATAAGGATATTTTCTCAAAGTTATAAGGAAAGAATACAGAACAGTGAAGATTAAGAAAACTATATTCTCAAATTGGACTGTTTATAAAATTTATACAGTACGCAAATTGGCCGTACAAATTATTATTCAAACGTTTGTCAAATCTTGCATCTTTCAAGACCGCAACTACTTCAACAGTGTATTCTTTTACAACTAAATTTTAAGGAAAAGGCTGTCCTGCAGAAGAGAAGTGGTGCTCAGACTCAGCTTCTTAGACTAATATCACGAATAATTTGCGGGCAATTAAGCTGAGATGAGGAAACAGAAATGCTTTAAATTCCCAGAAATTAAGAGGATGTACGTTATTTATACCACAACAATCCAATGTCCAACAATGCGATATGCATTGCGTAGGTCATATATTTTGGTAAAAACTAAGTATTACCTGTATCAAGATATCCCTAGATAGTAGATAGGACTAGTTTAACCCTATATGGACCTCAGCGACATTAGAAAAACATTGATGTTATAAATATAATCAGAATGTTTTTTTCACATGTGGTTATTAAATGAACGGGACACAACCGTGGCTACATAAGACGAGTGCAGTTATTCGTATTGTTTCGTTCAAACTCTTGTCACGTGTTCTACTTCTCAGATGTAAACAAATGCATAAAAACCAGATGCAAAATAAATTGGTCCATATAGGGTTAATCGCCTAAATATTTGAAATTCCGGCAGGTATTTGGCAGTTATGGACTAAATTTGGTCGCTTAAGTTTTTGTATATCATGTAGTAAAGTTGCCAAAATATAGTCTAATATTTCACCAATCTAATACATAAAACTTAAGTTCGATATAATGGAAGTATTACTACTTTTATTACAAAAAATAATATTAAGAATTTTGTTGCTATTAAAACTTGGACAAAAATTAAATCGTAGAGGTTTGGACAATAACAAAAATTCTGACTGGCATGTTGCCGTTAAAATATAAAATCATGCCCTTATCGAAAACTGTTGACCCGTGAGCTATTGCTTTAGCATTTTAATGTACTTTTTAAAATGAAAACACTTTCAAAATAATGTCAACCAATTTTGGTGTTATGTGTATATATTGTCTGTGAAATTCATGATTTTGCTCATTAGCACCTAAAATACATAGCTTACCCGTTACCGCCTAAAGGCAGTGGCCTAGCCTGAACAAAAATCTTGATCCTACCCAACTGGTACAGATCGATCGGCTTTTGAACCGGCCGGACGGGTCAAACCGATTCTAACTCTGGGTTCCACATTGTGATTGTTTGGACTATAATAAGGAAACTTTTTTGAGACTCGATAAAGCGTAGAAGTAAGCATCGGTTTCCGACTCCTCATTAGAAATAATTTTTATCATTTTTTTTCCAGAATAATTTTCAGCATACATCTAAGTTTATTGGCGGATATCACACATTATAAGACTTGGTAAAATGTTAGATCGTCTTAAGCGTAATGGTGTAGTGGGGGGGGGTTGCTGCGCCTCTCTTTTTGAAAATTATTTGGGGCGAAGCCCCAAAGCATTAAGAATCAAAACTAAATTCAATTGCTAAATTCATAAAAATATTAATATATTTTCCTATCTTAAAGCAAGCCTGTGGTAACATCAACAAAAGATGGATGGGGAATTTCAACTTTCCTTAACATTAAACAGGCTGATGTAAATTTAAAAGGATCACTCGTTTATCCAAATTTTCAAACAATTTTCTCCAAATCTATTAGGAAATTTGTAAATCATGAGATATTGACACAACTATTGGTGAACATGTTTAAGAAATCAAGCCATTTTTACTATTTTTCTTTGAAAATTTTGATTTTTTGAAATAAATTCTCTCAATACATAATGTGGAGACATTAGAAAATCTAAGGCAAATGCGATCATCAACTACTTAAACTATTTCTGTTTATTAGATGTGGAAGTAATACTTTTAAATTTTTAGTGCTTTTAAATTTTGGATTCCTTTTTTTCATGAATTTAATAATGAAACTAAAATTTTAGCACATATTTTAACCAAGAAGTGGAAGATATCCAGGGGTTTCAAGTTTTCAAGAAGTTAATGGCATGTCCAGCAAAAGTATTGACTAATAAACTCACACATTGTACATGTTAACTGCATATGTGGCAATCTCATATATACCACAGCTAAAGATTTGCAACAAATTGTACAACCAATATAACATATTTCAAACAAAGAGAACTCATTAAAATCAAGTATACCTGCCTTTCTTTAATTGAAAGCCTTGTGAAAATAGCTGATATTGATTCGAAAGTCAATCAAACTATGATTATCCCTCAATTGTGATATTTTTCAAAACTCCCAAATTAAATTAAAATTAATTTTAAAAAATCATCTTTACAAGCTATTGTTGTTCTTAGATATATTTTCCAGCGAGTACCTAATCTCCCATTAGTAGTTTATCCCCCTAAACCCCTTGGCTACGGATGTCTAACAAATATTCATTAAGTTGATAAATTCAAAGAAGTTGTACAAAGAGATAAGGCCAATGCATGGCAAAGCTATTATTAACAATTGCTGAGACTCAAGTATGTATTATGCAACATACGAAATTTCATTATTTGAAAAAATCAGGTAGAATTTTAAAAAATATGATTAAATACATAAGTGCATTACATGCATTTAAAATTAATTTTTCAAAAGTATGTGTTTCATGAAAAGCTCCCTTGAAAGACTTGATTGATTCGTGTGTTGATTGAACAATGTGTTGACAAATGAGATTTGCATTTTGAAATTTTACATTGGTATGATGTTACTCTTTCAAAACTCTATGTAAATTGTCAGTGAGTAAATTTTATAAGTTTCTCACAACCGAAAAACTGAAGGCATTTTTTTGACAAGAATTTTAAATGACCCAAAATATGCTGAATTGGCATAGTTAACTGTCAGCCCTAAAGTTTCGTAGGCCCTGCTGGGTTTGCTCCAGAGTTTTCGACAAATGACTATCTCTGCTCACACAGATCTAATAGCAATCCCTCAAATGTTAACAATATGACTGTGAATAAATTTTCATTATACTTTTATAAGATTAACACAATTGCAATTTTCAAAAACAAAAAAGAATTATTCATAACTAGCCAGNTTTAAAAGGATCACTCGTTTATCCAAATTTTCAAACAATTTTCTCCAAATCTATTAGGAAATTTGTAAATCATGAGATATTGACACAACTATTGGTGAACATGTTTAAGAAATCAAGCCATTTTTACTATTTTTCTTTGAAAATTTTGATTTTTTGAAATAAATTCTCTCAATACATAATGTGGAGACATTAGAAAATCTAAGGCAAATGCGATCATCAACTACTTAAACTATTTCTGTTTATTAGATGTGGAAGTAATACTTTTAAATTTTTAGTGCTTTTAAATTTTGGATTCCTTTTTTTCATGAATTTAATAATGAAACTAAAATTTTAGCACATATTTTAACCAAGAAGTGGAAGATATCCAGGGGTTTCAAGTTTTCAAGAAGTTAATGGCATGTCCAGCAAAAGTATTGACTAATAAACTCACACATTGTACATGTTAACTGCATATGTGGCAATCTCATATATCCCACAGCTAAAGATTTGCAACAAATTGTACAACCAATATACCATATTTCAAACAAAGAGAACTCATTAAAATCAAGTGTGCCTGCCTTTCCTTAATTGAAAGCCTTGTGAAAATAGCTGATATTGATTCGAAAGTCAATCAAACTATGATTATCCCTCAATTGTGATATTTTTCAAAACTCCCAAATTAAATTAAAATTAATTTTAAAAAATCATCTTTACAAGCTATTGTTGTTCTTAGATATATTTTCCAGCGAGTACCTAATCTCCCATTAGTAGTTTATCCCCCTAAACCCCTTGGCTACGGATGTCTAACAAATATTCATTAAGTTGATAAATTCAAAGAAGTTGTACAAAGAGATAAGGCCAATGCATGGCAAAGCTATTATTAACAATTGCTGAGACTCAAGTATGTATTATGCAACATACGAAATTTCATTATTTGAAAAAATCAGGTTGAATTTTAAAAAATATGATTAAATACATAAGTGCATTACATGCATTTAAAATTAATTTTTCAAAAGTATGTGTTTCATGAAAAGCTCCCTTGAAAGACTTGATTGATTCGTGTGTTGATTGAACAATGTGTTGACAAATGAGATTTGCATTTTGAAATTTTACATTGGTATGATGTTACTCTTTCAAAACTATGTAAATTTTCAGTAAGTAAATTTTATAAGTAAATTACAAACGAAACTCTGAAGACATTTTTTGGCAAGAATTTTAAATGACCCAAAATATGCTGAATTGGCATAGTTAACTGTCAGCCCTAAAGTTTCGTAGGCCCTGCTGGGTTTGCTCCAGAGTTTTCGACAAATGACTATCTCTGCTCACACAGATCTAATAGCAATCCCTCAAATGTTAACAATATGACTGTGAATAAATTTTCATTATACTTTTATAAGATTAACACAATTGCAATTTTCAAAAACAAAAAAGAATTATTCATAACTAGCCAGCCATATCTGAGCCCACATGCTGGATGGCTTATCTCTAAAAGAGTCCCCCTTGTTACAATTTTAGCATTACACCATTGCTTAAGCGTCTAAAACATATTTGTTTCAAATGATTATTGTTTTCCGTGCGTATTCAATTTGCATACATTTAAAATTAGCTCTGACATTATGAAAGATGTATAGCACTTTGCACCTAAATCATCTATAATAGGTATAATCTTTTCTTATGATTCGACATTATTTGTCGAAATTTTTTGGAATATTGACCATTTATATCCATGTGCGAATTTTTTGAAGAACAGTGTCACTGTCTAGAGTAAATTGCATAATATGAATATATTGATTTGGTTTTGGTTATAGGCATTTTCACTTCATTTTCAATTAGCTGCTTCAAACTTTGAATATCGCAAGGCTTTTCCTTCCTTTGGAGATAACAGAACGAAATAATAGATGAAGATATTTAAAAATGCATTAAATTATGGCCATACCATAGATGGAACCGTTCGACATTTTTAACAACCCAACCCAACTGGTTTTATTTCCAAACCGGTTGGGTTACCGGTTGAACAAGTTATTGAAGGTAAAAATTTTACCAGTACCGGTCGAGCAAAAATAAAGCATGAATGCTAAAAAAACTAGAATTTTTTTCTATTGAATTTTTTAAGACCATGTTTTACTAGCAGAACAGCTACAACGAACCAGGTGCGTTTTCAAAGAAGGGGGTCTGGGGTCCAGATCGGCATAGCCCCCTTGCTAGAAAATGTGGAACCACATTCAACCTCAATCAACAAGAGTAAATCTGTATTCAAAAAAGTGGGATTGATTTATCTTACCTAGTGGATGAGGATGGGTTTCCGTTTCCACACTCTACACGAGCACACCCCAACTCAGAGATTTTATCGTTTTCTCCTTTTGTTTTTATGTTTTTTAAACGTTTCATATGCGAAATGAATGTATTAGACGACTTCGTCGTGACAATTTTTTTTCTTATAATATATTAGTAAAAATCCTTTTTACTTTCTTGAAACGGAGATATAAATTCTGTCCTACAGACAGCCACGGTTTGTGCAGGACTTAAAAAAAACCGTTTAACCGGTTTCACGAAATTTTCGACCCAACCCAACCGGTACCGGTTAATACAGGTCAACCCAACCTGCTTCCATCTATGGGCCATACCATAAATGACTCTATGCCGTATACTCAGTGACTCCCCCTTAAATAAATCATTTAAATTTAAATTATCCTTTAAATGTAAATATATTTAAATGCAAAAAATCATTTAAATGATTCCTTTCAATTTAAATTATTAAATTTTGAAAATCTGCAACCATTTTAATGAATGAATTTTTTTGTCAATTGTAAACATTTGTAAATTTTTGAGGTTTTTTACTTTGCATCTCAGCACCTAGCAATAGCTTACCACTTAATTTTAGTTAATTATATATATATATATATATATATATATA
>CABFPE010000003.1:1246022-1256272 GCA_900660155.1 Hofstenia miamia | reverse complement strand
ATATATATATATATATATATATTTGTGATCTTCAGAATTTGTGGCAAATTGATACATATTTCACAATAATACTACAATAATTAATACAATACTTTTATATATTGATTTTTAGCTTTTATAGATCTCATGAAACTCCATTTAAGTAACATCATGAAAATCAATAAATTTTTAAAGAAAACAAAAATCATTACATCAATTAAGACTTAAAAATTGTAAATTATTGTAAAATTACTGTAAAATATTATTTTCACACTAAACAAAAAGAAGGTAGTTACTGGGCCTGAGAGTTTTCATTTGTGAGCATTTGGTTAAAGGTTGACTGTGCAGGATAATTTGGTTTAAATTTATGATGAGAAGCAGGTACCATTGGATATACTGGCTGAGGATTGAATCCTTGTCCTAAATTGGCTGATAATTGAGAAATACTATTAAGAATTTTTTCTTGAATAGCCATATTTTCTCTATGAATTTCCAAAAAGCATTTCTGAAATTCTACACCTGCTTTCATCTCCTCTCTTAATAGATTCTCTAATTTATCTTAAACTATCACTTTGTTAGGAGAGGTTACTTTGATTTCATCATCAGAAGTGCCCCATATACTGAAGCAGATATCATAATTTTCGCAAACAACATTTCCACCTTCACTCCTTTTAACATGATCAATGGCCACTCGAAAATTTATTTATATTTTCTTAATTTTCTCAGATAGTCCAGATTTGGTAATATCTTCTACAATATGCTTTAACTTCTCTGGAAATTCTTCTTTTCTTTTCACATAGTTTGCGGAAGATATTTGTAATATCACTGTATTTTTCCTTGACAGATTCCCAATATATGCCTTTACTTTCCATTGTAACCTTATAGTCCAATAAAACACTAAGCAATAATTCTTTATCATCGTCAGTGAACATATAAAGTGTGATTAAATTATGTTATATATGTTATATAATCAAAACAACAAAACCACGAAGATGATTGACAGCCAAAATTTACTCACTACTTTCTGAACACATTACCACTATATCCCAATTCTGAATTAATTTACTTACCATACTGTGCTCATGTGAACAGTCAACAATTTTTGGACGCTACAGTGTAAACACTTGAAAGGCACTCTATGGATACCTACTTGAAATTTAATTGTCTGTAGCATGCTTGTGGAAATGCAGCATTAATTGACAAAGATAATGTAGTTTTTTCGCCCTTTTTACTGTAGTATCTTGCCAATCCCAATTTCGCAATTAATCAAGAGTAACTTATTACTTTTCACAGTGTATACGATAATTAAGTTTGACAAATTCCTAATTCTCTCTTTTTAGTTGAAGGTTTAGCTAATTAAGTTAAATAAATAAACATTAGCTTTCCTGAATGCTTGACTAACAACAACTTATTTAGATCAAGAGTGGTAGATGGAAGACAGGGTTGAAATCCGAAGCAGTCCCATGCAATTCCAGAGACCTCTTTAGCAACAACAGCTTCAGCTTTTACTTGAACTCTACAGTGTCAACCATTAACTGGATTAGTGTGTGAATTGGCAACTCAGAGATTGTGTGTGTATGACAACTTACTAATTTAGTGCATTGATTGTTTTTGTTATTATGATTATGTAAAGATAAGGAAGTAACGCAACCGCAATGCTTTAGCTTGTTATCAAGCCTTACATATAATAGCCCTACAGATATAACAATACATGCTAGACCTTAGTACATGTAAACAATCAATGCAGCCTCCAAGAAAGTAAATGCATAATTCAGCAAACAGTCAACTATGATATAAAACAATGAGCAACTTGGATTCAATAATGAAATAATAAACATGTAGAGCAATATAAATATAATCATAATAACTGACAAGCAACAAGTAATAGGAAAGCTACAACAAAGAAAAACCCCTATCCCTATTCGTAACCTAAAAGCACATCGAGGAAAGTACAGCTACCCCCTCACCGCCACTGAATAGCTGATTTTGAGGCTGCTCCAGCATTCCTTTAAATGTATGTGGGGACCACCATACAATTACCTCTAGTGCTTGAACGTTTAGCTTTCCATAAACTATTAAATAACCTGACAAGAAAAGAAGAAGTAAATCCAAACTAAATTTGTTCATCAACAATTTTAACATTTGTTGCATATTTATAGCACTTTTTAGTAAATAATCAAATACTTGACTAGTACCTGTTTGATCAAAGCTTGTTTACAATTTTCCCTCACATTTTAGTTCTGCTTTTAATTATGCAACATCAGCATTAATTAGAGTATGCTGCTTGGTCATCTTTGTTTTTGCCAAATACTGTCGAGTTAATTTTAAATATAAAACTGCATAAAACACTTTACAAATCAAATAATCAATCATAACTATTTGTTTACAATTTAATCATTATTACATTTTAGTCTTAGTTATGTCCATCTTTCTTCTCACTTTGACCACACATGGTTATTTGATGGATTATGCCACATTACATTGCTAAGAATGGAAAGCTGGATTAGTTGGAATTGTACAGTTGGTTAAATGGATTGATTAAAGAAATTGCTAAGCATTACCAGAATATGTCTATCAATCTACTTGTGCAGATTCTACAATAATATGAGGATATCTTACATTGAAATATTTTTAAAAACTTGTGATAAAATAAAACAGAAAAATGCCTGCTGCTGTTTCAAAATTAAATCTTATATGATCCATTTGATATTCAATTTGGAAAACTGGCAGATTAATATTATAATATTTTGTGATTCAAATTCTTTCCATTGTATGGTGCTGCTGAGTTACCCTGCCGCCATAGCATCTGAAAAACCAAGGGGCAGATAACTGAAGTAGTGTCCTTTTATAGCCATTCATTTATATTTGATTTTGATTTCAGATCTGTATTGACATGATACAAAAATGCTACAAGCTAGAGCTTATCACAGATAAGAAAAGTGCTGTATTAAAATATTTGGTGTTTTATTTGAAGACGGATTTAAGGGTGAGAACCATTATTATTGCAAGCCATGCTTTGATAAAGTTGAGAATAAAACGGATATTGCTATTTCAATGTTTTTCGGTACAAAATTTAGCATTTCAATGGGAAGTCTTTGAGGTCATCTATTGAATAATCATAAAATAAATTATTTATTTCACGCCACGCCACACCACCGCCACCAATACTTTTTAGATGCTCACATTGCCACCAGCGAAAATTTGAACAGTGTACAGCTCTAGCATGTTCACTTTTTGAATTTCTCAGGCGATTGATCCAATATTGACAATTCAATAGGGGTGTGACATCCTCTACTACTGCAGTTCTAGCTTAACATTTTCCTTAAATTTTAATTCCATTCTGCTGTGTCTTTCTTCTTGGTTTACCTTAACTGCATTTCTTTGAAAATCAATTATTCAAGAGTGTTTTTCTAGAAATTATTTGCTTGCATCAATTTATAAGGCAAAGGCTTGAGTTTTGTGTCAATTGCAATAATGTCTTGTAAAAACTGTTTGTTGTTAATTAAAATCAGCATGTCTACTATCTTGCCATTGGCATCTATATAGACACTTGATGCATTGATTAATTTACTACTTTGTAGTTGCAGATGTTCTTTTGAATATCCTAAATTAGTGACATGTTCAGCTGACATATATATATATATATATATATATATATATATATATACATATATATAATAAGTATATAAATTAAGTATATATAATCAGTTATTAGATACCTTAATGTAATGTAGCAGACGGAAAGATATTATGATGAAAGGCCTGAATAAATACATGAAGTTGTTTTCTTCAATATTTCATTTCTTATGATTAAGCTATTTCTTTGCTAAGTTTACTAGTTTCCATTATAAATTTGGGGTTGGCATTTTTAGTTCAGCATTAAAACATACATCATTTATGTTATTTTATTACAAATTCTTCAGACAAGTTTTATCACACTCTGAATGAAAGATTGCATAATAGTTATTAAAATTTCTGTTGAAAGATTAATATAAAAAGTTTATTGCATTAATTTAGTAAAATTCTTGCTTACATGCTAAATTTTAGCACCTACTCCACCAACCATTACTGTAGATTCTGCAACTGCAAATTCAATTACAGTCAAAATTGATGGAAATATTCAAGCAAAATATCGTCTTTGCAATACTTTGGGAAGTTCATGTATACCTGGAACATCTGCCACAATTGGAAAAAATACTGTATCAGGACTTTCTCCAAGCAGTCTGTACACTTTCATGGCTACTCAGGAATTAAAAAACATGGAAAGTGCTGCTGCAAGTACAGCCAGTTACACAGGTAATCAAAGATTAATTAATTTTGTATTAAAAAGACATTTAGGAAAGATACATGTAGACATGTGAAATCATTATTTTCTTCTCACATATTTATTGTTATTTTTCAGATCCAGGAATATGATAATCAACCACAAACATTAATTTTAAACCCAATTGTGAAGCAGTGTGGTGCATGTTTTTCATTCAAACACTTTCTGCGTGATTTTTGGCCTAGCCAAAATAATAATTATCCAAAAAATATTTTGATATCTTAATTGTGGGACAAGCTTTGACCCTCAGGCAAATGTATTACTTACTCTTACATTTGAAACAAGTGGTTAGCAATTCTGCAATGGAGTTTGAGTATAAGGATGAGAGGTTAACTTTAAAAAACAGAAATTGTATGGCGCCTATGAAACCAAAGCAATAAAAATATTTTTGAAAATCATAAATTTTTGAGATTCTTTTAAATAGGGAAAATTTGAATCATGAAACTATAGTTACATTAATTTAAGTTTCTTAGATACTGGGAATACTATTTAACTAAAATGCGAATATTTAAAGCATTGATATGTTAGGCTCTTTTTTGACAATAACAAAATTCTTGATATAGTCCAAAAGCAATTTTCAAAGTAAATAAATCTTAGGAATTTTGTATGTATTAATCTAAATTAATGTAATACTTCATGAACTATGTCCACTAGGAAATTAAAACTAAGAATTCTGAATGATTAACATCTCAAGGTTTATTATTCCAAGATGAAGCTGAACTTTTCAAACCTGTCATTAAAACTGTAATTGGGACAGATATTTTTTTGCCAAATTTTAATTTATGCTTTCTTTCTGTACAGCAGGGTATTTTTTCTTACTACCTCCTCATTCACAATCTGAGAGCTTAATTTTAAGGCCATGCTCTTCAAAGATATATCTGTCTCCCAGCAAGTGAAGTAGCACCTGAACATTCAGAGGATAACCTATAGCATTTCAAGATTGGTATTTTGTAGAATTTATACTTAAATTTGTATGCTCAGCACTGCTAGACATCTAAAGACAATGCAACCTGTACATGTGCCATAATTGGATGATAGTCAACTAACCAAGATATGACAACCAATCAAATTCAGTATGCACTAGGAAATGTTTCACATTGCTACAAGAATGATTTACTCCAATTTTTTAATCTGAATCAACAACTGTTGTTGCCAAATTTTATTCTGTCTTGCAAAGTTTTGGCTTGAATAATTACTCCTGATTCATTGACCAAAAAGCTGGTTGACAAAGTAGTTCATATAGCACAGTGTTTACAAAAATTTGCTATTTCCTACTGAACCATTTTCCTACCACTGTATCCAATTGGCTAAGCCTGCTGGAAAATGTGCTAGTGCAATGCTAGGAAAATGCTAGCTACATAGCATACAAAATTTTTTTGATTATTTTTATAAATGTATTATTCTTTAAGGATTAAGTAGTAAAAATGAATACTATTTCATATTCAAGTGTACTTTATCACTATTTTTTCTATAAATATAGTTTAAANTTTACAAAAATTTGCTATTTCCTACTGAACCATTTTCCTACCACTGTATCCAATTGGCTAAGCCTGCTGGAAAATGTGCTAGTGCAATGCTAGGAAAATGCTAGCTACATAGCATACAAAATTTTTTTGATTATTTTTATAAATGTATTATTCTTTAAGGATTAAGTAGTAAAAATGAATACTATTTCATATTCAAGTGTACTTTATCACTATTTTTTCTATAAATATAGTTTAAAACACTGGCGATTTGCTAGCAGAAGCTAATTACAAGTATGCCTTTTTATTGCTTTTTTTGAGAGAAATGATAGTGCATTGCTAGGTAAAACATAATTGGTATAGAAATCTTAATGAACAAATACTATGGTACATTTACCAATTTTAGATATGATACAAGCAAGTACTTAATTAAATTTGACTTCACAATCCATATTATATTTTAAAATTCACTTTTTCGACTTATCTAGTTGTAATCATAAATATTAAAATTAACACAAGAATAATTTATGCAAGAGAGTAGTACTAGCTTTGAATTCTTTGAAACCTACTAAAGCTCCATTTGACTTTCTGCTTTATCACAATGCCCTGAAAAAATTATTTTACAATCTAATCAAAATAGAAATATTTAATTTTAATTTATTATTGCCAGAATGATTACCACATTGTTAAAGAATATATAGAAGGACATTATATATAGTATGCTGTAACATGTTAAATTTAAAATCACAGTTTTTGCTAATGTAATGGAATATCAATGCTAACTAATTTAAGTTTGCAATTGATATTTCTTTTGGTTGACTATGCTTATTTATAAGTGTGTCTTGCATGCATTCAGTTGTTGTGTGCAGTGTTATACATGCTGTACTAAACAATTGTTTCTGTCTAATAAAAAGTTGTAAACAATGTTCAAAATTTGTTGGAAGAATGCACTAAGTGATATTACTTTGATAAATTCTTAAAATTTGCATTGAAATATTTTATTTTGGAGTCGTATATAACAAAAATATAAGTGAAAAAACACTAGCATTAATAGCGCAAAAAACGCTAGTGCCAAAAATGCTAGCATTGCTAGCATAAACAAACATTCATAAAACACTAGTGTGTATGCTAGAAAATCGCTAGGTATGTGCTAGCATAGTTTTCAGTGGGAGGTAAATATTAAAAGCACTATGTTGCAAATGTATATGCAAATTTATTATCTGTTAGTATGACTTGTGGAGAATTAACATTTTTTATTGCTGATAGTTTTAAACGTACAGCTCCATGCAGGAAATATTGGCAGATGCAAGCCACCTTCTCAACTTCTATTGACTGTTTTTTCTTTAATTCAAAATAAAGCCAGAATTTTGAAGTGGCTATGTAAAAAATGAAGATGTATTATGTCACGATTAGGTCACCCTACTTATCAGAACTAATGTCCTTGATGATTTATTTTGGCATATGAGGCAAATTGATTTTTTGAAAGCAACAATTCTTTAAAATTTTACCTAAAGTTCTGTTAAAAGAATTTGGTCCGGTTTTCCTCATCAAAATCTTCAAAAAGATGGCAAATAAGGTGTCATTTGTATGAAGCATGCACATGTTTAATTGTAGTGGTTTCTTCCATTTTTCTTCAATTTTGAGAAGTGGTACATCCCTAGATCTTGTATTGGTATTTGTTTATCACATTCAAGAACTTCAATATTTGATCTATGCTGCCTTTTTAAAGAAAAATTGTCATGTGATATATGTAAGGTAGGTGCTAAGTGCACTAGATGTGCACGCCCTGGTTAATTGATCAAGAAATTTTGTTACTTTCATAATTGAATCTCCATAATAATTTCCCCCTTTCTATCATTTCTACATCTCCTTAAGGTTCTATCTTTTTTCAATGAAAATATTTATTTCAGATTTCTTCTAAGAGTTGGTTTCTTATTTTGGTTCTTTCTCACCAGATAATATTCTTTTGATCAACAAACTACAATCTTATTTGGAAATTACTCCATATTCAAATAAATCAGCTGATGCAATAGCTGCTTCTGCTCAGTCAGAAATTTCATAGCTGTCAGCATTCATTGCTACTGTCAGTAGGCAAAGCTAAATTTGACCTTGGGTGGAGGATGCTTGAATTTTATTCCAACTTTGATAATCATTATCTGATGGGTATCACTACCACAGCCAAGATTAAAATTGCTTTCTGATTGCTTTGACTCAGCTATCAGAAATCTTTTTCTTAGTAAGCCAGTTAACCATTCAGTTTTCCCTATTTCTATTTTTGAGAGATTTGTGATACTTTCTTATCCACATCTACTATGACCATATGTGCTCTAAATGTTGGTTTTTAGGAAAATGTATTTCTTTTTATATTTATTCAAATCACTTGGGCACATACATTCAGTGTTTCTATCCAAACAATCTTTCACAAAACTTGCATGGTCATAGAGTAAAAATGGACATTTGTTTGCTCAAAATTTTCCTCAGCTTTAGTACTACTTTTTGATCTATTTAGTTCTTTACCATATTAATAGGTCTTTTTACCATTGTATAAACAGATTTGAAGCTTAGTTGCAGAGAGAAGTAATATCTGCAATAATGTGGTTAAGAATGTCTATGTTTTGTGATTAATTACTATTTAAAACAATAATAGAATCTACCCACATCACCATTGTTTGGAAGGATAAGTCACAGCAGGCACTAATTTACTGCTGGTTGAAATATTTGGGTAGCCATATCAAATAAGGTCAAAACTTAAACAAATTATAAAGCAATGAAAATATTGAAGAAAAAGATTCAATTAAGTACAACTTAAAAATAGACAAATTTGTCTAAATATTAAATGGAGAATATATATATATATATATATATATATATATATATATATTTATATATCAGAGATCAACATTGATTAGTAATTATTCTAGAATTGAATGAAATCTGAGTGAATATTACAGTTATTTATCCCTATGAATTTAAGTGACTTTAAAATTTGCCAAATAAAATGTTAATATGTAATAACTAGACAAAATATGTCATAAATCATGTAGTTAATTCTCTGAAATTTGTAAGAAAATACCTTTCATGTACAATTTTCTTTTCCAAAACAGCATTATTTGTTCCTCAAATATATTATACACTATTTTTGCCTGGTTTTTTGAGAATTCTATAAATAGTATATGCCCATTTTCATGTACAATTTTCTTTTCCAAAACAGCATTATTTGTTCCTCAAATATATTATACACTAATTTTGCCTGGTTTTTTGAGAATTCTATAAATAGTATATGCCCATGTGGTTCAAGAATAGCTATATAGGCATTTAAAAAACCTCTTCATCCACAGAAGAAATTCTTTAGATACTCAATTAATAATCACATGCACTGTGGAATGTAATGGAGTTATGCAATAATAGTAGTAATGTAGATCCTATTATTACTTTGAAATATCTGTGAAATTAAGGTGGTCCTATACTAAAAGAAAGATACGTCATGTTTTCTTTTCAAAGTTAAGTTTTAATTGTTTATTTGTTTGAAAATGAATGAAAATTTAAAAAAAAATATGTAATTTTCAAAATTTACTGTCTGATCCTGCTTTTACGAACCAAACTGGTCTATTTTAGGGATATTGTGGTGCGGTCAATAACTGAGAGTTTTAAAATAAAAATATGTAAGTATTCCATTTATAAATATGCACTTACTGTACTAAAAACAAACTCAAAGAGTGTATACATATTTTTTTATGGAAAAAAAGTATCTGGTCCTGAAATTACTCAAATTTTTGAAGGTAATTTATTACGTAAACAACCTATAAATTAATCAAAAATATTTTAGTACAGTAAGTTGATGTTATGAATTTTAACACTCATACAAAATTTCAAGTCAATTAGACTTCTATTTCAAAAGTTATTGATCGCATCATTTCAAAAATTAGCAATTCTAAGAAAACTACGTTTTAAGCAAAAAATCCCCTTCATTTAATATTTTTTTGGTATTTGATCAAATTAACCTCAAAAAATTTTTTTCTTTCATATATCTCCTAAATAATTGAATAAGTAAAAATGATTTAATGAATAGGGAAATGAATTCATTAAAAAAAGTAAAGAAAGAAAAAAGAAAAAAAACACAAAGAAGCATGTGAAATTAAATTTTAGGTGTCACATATTAAAATTACTTTTAAACTAAATTATATAATTCTTCATGAAAAAATAGCTATACCAGCAGTTAACAGATAGTTGAAAGTATGTAAAACGACCAAAATATAAAAATTGAAAATTTTGACATTTTTTAGTATAGGACCACCTTAATGAACAAATTTGAGAAAAGTGAAATTATGACAGAAATTTCTAAAACATTTTTTATGTAAATACATATAAATCTGAACCTTGGTGATAATATATATGTTGTGTCAACCATTAATGAAATCATATATATTTATATAAATTTAATGCATTGTTATTTGTAAGATTGTGATTTTTCTCTACATATGAAC
>CABFPE010000003.1:1221491-1232868 GCA_900660155.1 Hofstenia miamia | reverse complement strand
TATATATATATATATATATATAAGCATAGTAATGTCTCAGAAATAATCATCTTTGGTAGTATTTAGAGAAAATGGGTAGAAAAAGTGATTTGACTGCAGTGCAAAGATCTTGCATTATTCTGCTCCATGAAGGTTACCCTCAAAATGTAATCACAAAACAATTATCCATAGAATGTGCATCTGTGAATCAGGTTATTGCCAATGTTCAGTCAAAAGGACGAAAAGGACCTGCATGTAAAACAACCAAGAGATACGACAATTCTGGAAATACCAACCCAATAAGAAAATTTATGGGGGATTGTGAAGGAAAAGCTTTCTCAATTAGATATAAAATCTCTTCTGCATCTGCAACAGAAGACATCGCGCATAAGATGCACAGAAGTTACGCACGAAGTGTGCCATAATTTGATTTCATCCTTTCCACAACTCATAAAAAATAAGGGGAAGGCTACAAAATATTGATATTTTGAGCATAACATGTGGCAGATACTATTAAGTTAGTTTATTTGCTTATACTAAATAAACTGTTGGTTTTTCATGGATTTTTCGAGCATAATGCAATTTATTAGAAAAAATTAAGAAATTTCTAATCCCGTGGCCAATACTGTAATTGTGTTTTCCTTGTGTCAAATGATTAATTGTTGAATATGTGATAATTGTTTAAACACAATTTATTAATTAATATTGCGTAAATAAGAAAATACATCCATTTGGTAAATTTGCTGAATCAATAAAGAGTTTGCGTTTTGCAGTCAACGAATATTTGATTGGAAAGCCTCGGAATTTAAGATTCACAATTTATAATTTCTGAAGATTTGCATGCATGAAGCAAAGAAATTATATTTTGAGGATAAATCTACTAAGTATCAACAAAAACACAATTTGATAAATTAAGTATATATCGAAGAATATAGGCTTATAATTTCTTCCAACCTAAAATTTGTATATTCGCAAACGCATAAGTACTTTTGAACACGTGTCGAGACACAAACTTAAAAAATGACATCCACGGACATCAATGACGCCTATATTAAATGTACATGGACTTTAAGGAATTGAGTTCAATTTAATTGTTTTATTGTCAGAAACATCAAAACGTATCCAAAAACAAAGCTTTTTAAAGTTATCATTTTTAGAAGAAAATTTATAGAAAAAATTAACATAATCGCTTCTGGGACACAATCTGAGTTCAGGAAATTCAAAGCATTGATAAAAACATTTACGCAGTTTTGAGAAGTGAGGGAATCTATTTTATAAAATTCAAATATTCCATCAGATTGTATAGCTCTTGAACTGTATTTTTTGGTAGAAGTAGGTTCCGTTATTTGCAATTGTTTCAAACGTGTTCGATTTCCGTTAAATATCTTTTATTAAATGTAGTTCGTTTTCTTTTGGTCAGTGCTTTGGCAAAATAAGAAGTTTTTGTGGATTATTGGGAATTGCTCCAATCTACCTTTTAACCACTTGAGTAATGACATTGCCACCAAGTTCATCTTTGACCTTTAAATACGTTTTCTTGTTTTTTTCAATGAATAATGATGAGTCTTTAGAATAATTTGAAAAGTCAAAGTGGTGTGCCAATGATACCAGTTCTTCATACACATTCTGGGTCTTTATTCTATAGAGGAGGGAGTCTGTATCCCTGTAAAGCACTGTGACTCGGTTTGTAAAGGCAGGCTTCATTATATTATAGTGNNNTATTGGGGCGGGGGCCCATTGTGGTCCCGCCCCCATTGTTTAATTTCTTATGCTAAGAATGGGGCCTATGGGGGCTGATCTTATTTCAAAATTCAGGCTTTTTCATTTCATTTTCCACTACCCAACCAGGAAAGTTGTTTACTACCCTGTGGCGAAATGTACTATCAAGTGGTCAAGTAAACCACAGCCTGGAATTCGCATTTCACGATATTAAGATTTTAATTAATTCTACGTTTCACCTAAATCATTTTATGATAAGATTTTCACGGTACCTCCAATGACAAAATTAGAAGGGAAGTAGAGAAGATATCGAAGGATCTTGATATCCAGATTAGAAAAGGGTGATCGACACTCGGTGAATAGCCACTATTAATAACATAGAAAGACTATTTGGTTCTATTTATTCATTTTTGTAGTAGTGTAAACAAATCTTGGAGAGGAAGACAATAATACATATAGAAGTATGCCCTGCTTAATAAATCTACGTTAGGACCAGGCAATTTTGGATTTATTAACACTAGAACAACGATTACTCCTTGAAAATAGATTTACATCTGTTTCAAATGCGAAAATTATGGAATAGAAACCAAATTTCTATCCTCGCTTTTCTAGTGGTATACAAAGGATTTATTAAGTGAGAAAAATGAAAAACACTAAAATGATATTCCTATTGCTAAGCAATTTATAGAAGTGTCAACAAATGTTTTGTTTTTGGCAGATGATGAATTTATCAAGATTTGCTTGCTTAGGAGGGCACTTTTCCCGCAATTCAGGGCTGATGTTCTTTTTGAAAGCAACAAAGGCGTCCATTTTGCTGTATCCAAACCTATTGAGACCATATTCCTATCGAACAAGGCAATGTAGCATTTCCGCAGACGTTGGAGGCTCAGAAGTAATACTTCTATGTCTTCGTCAAGTTCGACTTCCTCTTTCTCGCCATCCACAATTTCGTGGACCAGCTCATTAAGCATGTCTACTTCTTTCACTTCCGAAACTATAGCACAACCAATCAATAGTCATCTATCAAATTCTTTTTCAGTCATTCCAGTAGGAGTGATGGTAAATTCAGTTCTTCATTGACCAGTTCCACTCCAACAGCAGTAAATCCGGCCTTGATCTAACCGTTTTTTATTGTTCAAAGAAACTTATTCCATGCTATTTGGTCATATACATGGCCTTCAACGGAATCATGCGTTTTGTAACTGCTTAAGCAAAAATTTCAACCTCAGTATCATCAATGAATCGCAATTGTTTGGCAATTCAATACATGAGTCGGTCATTCTCTTCTTAGAAAAATTGGATTTATTAATTGGGGTGTTGGATTTAACAGATGGGTTTTCAAAGTAGAAATTAATTCCAGACTAATTTGGACGTAGTAGGGATTGGTTTATTATCAATGGATTTATAAAGCATACTGTGCTATAAAGCGTCTTCTATATTGTCTTAGTGAGAAAAATGTAGTCGGTTGAGTTTTTAGAGGATTCGGTTGCTTAGACACCATTCAACTGATGATAGTCAAAACAGACTTGTCAAACCGAAGCTACTAGAGATTGCAATTAATTACAGTTGAATTGCTAATTTGGTTATTTTGTTTTATAGTGTTTCTTTAGTGCAAACTGAATAGAAGGCTGCGTATAAGCATTTTATGGCGAGAATAACGTCACAACATTTTTGGTTTATTAAGGCCCCAATGTTAACAAAATAGGACTACACCACTGGAAAGAACACATCCGAGTATAAGGCTCATTCCTATAATTCGATCAGCAATTGAAGATGCTACATTTGTTAACCATTATAAGAGTATTCAACGTTTTAATAACAAACACTTTTCCCGCCATTTCAATATTTACAATTGCGAACCTTCAATGAATTATGCTTTATGAGCACATTCAAGTTTTGGTTAACATAGGCGTCCTCGAAAAACATAATTTTTGCGTACATCCGCATTTGCGTTTTATGTATATTTGTATATATATATATATATATATATATATAAGCATCCTTACACATTGTCATTGCATCGCATCCATGATCCATCAATTCCCCTAACGGTGTAGAATTCCCAGTACGTTTGGCTTGTGCACCATCTGCAGAATCCATAATCTGATAAAAAAGTAAAGAAATTGCGTAAAGAATTAGATATGCAGATTTGATCTAAAATAACACAATTCAAATGCATAGTTCGCATTTTCAGAGAATGTCTACAGAATGCAAGGTAAATACTTATAAAAAATTTGAGTTGAGTCACGGATGTCATGGAAATGGCAGCCATACTGGAATATTTTTAAAGAAATTAGAAATAACTTTTTCAGTTATTTTAAACCGATACAATTCACTACAGTAAAATGCAAATAAAAAGTTTCATATTGCCATTTTATCGGAAAAATAAGTAGTGTCATGACTTCTGTTGGAAACATTTTCTAAAAGGAACCAGGTCAGCAAGCTAATTCCAAAACTGCATTTGCAATCCTTTGTTTGTGAATGAGGACTTCTAGAAATGTCAAACAGATTGAATGACATGCTCCCGAGTTGTGTTTGTCCCAAGCCAATGAGGTGTTTAAAATTCTGATTTTGAGAAAATGGCAAACCAAGTTATACTTGATAATTTCAGAAAATGTCTAAGTATATAGTCTGTTGCATTATATAATATGAACAAAACAAGTGCTTCTAAATAATGGAAGTTACTATTTTTCTGAGTACAAAAATACTTAAAATCTCTTTGTTCGCTATTAGTATATAAATAAAGACCAATGCCGATATAAATAAAGGCAATAGGGCTAGTTTAGAGAGCCCTATTTTATCAAAAGGAACAGAAAAAGGACAAATGAAACTCAGTAATGTGTAAACGAGATTTCATTTGATCTAAGAACCTGCAAAGGAAAGTTGCACATTCTTCATTTATTTAGCTATTTCAAAATGCGAACGACCCCCTTAAGAGAATTACGAAATAATAGTATTGTAGAAGTTCAACAAACCGACAAAAAGTGTCAATTTCATTCGGAACAAGGCAAATAAAACCTGGCCTCCATTAGCATTCATTTACATAAATGTCGTCACTTTGCAGTCTTAAGTCTAAATTGAAACTAGTTGCTGTTTGCATAACGAAAAGTTATATTGTCTAGATATCGCTAGGTTAGAAGCCAATTGCTACATGTCAAACACTTATAAGTCAACTTGAACACTAATAGTCAAGTAATTCAACTAATGGCAACATTTATGTCTCCACATCTGAACATATGGCTATTGAAAGTTTTGTCATATTTCTAAACAAACGAATTTCAACCGAAAAAGCTGTTAGGCGTATTACAAAAAGTAGTAGTGAAAACGAAAGTTCAGATCGAATTGAAGAAAAAAACATTCAAGACGAGTGTGATGAACATATTGACAGCGATTATGGCGTTATAGATGGAGCGAACAATGATTACAGTGATGATGGAGAGATGAAAGTCGATGAAAGTGCTTCTAGAGAATCTGCAAGTGACGATGGGGAATAGGCGATCTATAGAACTGGGGATTTAAATGTCTTTTCAAGTTGAAGTTTTAATGGAAATACCATTAATTTTCGTCAAGATGAAGCCTATAATCCCAGATCAAAACCTGATGCTTTCCGAACCAATGCTGCGAGCATCTTTGCGTTACATTAACAGAAGATCAACCGCCTCTTACAAAAAATACTTTTTTAGGCTGAGATGAACGCTGGGATAGCTGTAGTGATTCGGGAGGGGTTGACCGAAACAACATGTCTTCTCTAGCATCACTGTACAGTAAAAATGATTTTAATAATGTGCCGTGTCAAAAACCATCACAAAACATGACAGCAGTTCTATTCATATTGTGGTTATACACCAGGGATGGCATACATGAATTCCAAACCTGCTAAATATTGCATCAAACCATTCTGGTTACACAATGCTGCAATGGATTTGCATTAAATTCATATCTATATTCAGAACGTTAGGGTACTGGGGCTGAAGGACTGGCTAAAAGGACAGTGATGAAACGATCAGAAACCCATTACAATGCACACAGGAACGCATTGGTAGAGCGTTACTTTCCTTCTCACTCATTGATTGTTGAATTGTTGCACAATGGGTTAAACCTTATTGGTGCCATACCTTCAAACTGTCAAGACATACCAAGAATCACGAAGAGTACTCGTGGCATTAAAGACGTTTTTTATGGAAACATGATAACAGAATATTGCTGTGCTCTTCCTCTCGAAAACGAAACAAAATGTGCCCCTCATGAGTTCGTTTCTTGACTCATATAGTGTGCATGGTGAGATAAAAAGCAGCAAGTAAATCTAGATTATAACGCTAGTAAATTAGGAGCATTTATACAAAATGTTAGATATTTCATAATTGAATAGTTATTTAGTCATGAAAGATAATAAGTATACATTTTCATAAAACAAGTAGCAAAGTAACTAGCAGCTGAGAATATTGAGATAACCTATAACAACAATGCCATATATGTATTCAGCGCATTTGGATTTTAAACAAAATATAGCTAGTTGCTCGCCATCATATGATTATTTGTGACAAGTGTGGTCATGTATGCCCAGACAAACAAACCACTGTATAATGCAGTAATTGCATACTTTGATTTTTCGAAAATTTTTATTATTTTGGAATTTTTATAATATACATGTATGTGTTCCACAGACTTCATTTTGAATAAAAATGTCAGGTTGAATGTCAAAGAAAAATAAGAATAGTAAAAATCTTAGTAATATGCATTTGAAACTTCATATTAATCCATATGAGTAGTTTTTATACAGAAATTACCTCTTCAGTATAAAAATAAGAGTGAAACCGACTGCACATTAACACCATTGCAAAAAATGCGTGCACTAAGAATCCTATAACAGTAATGGAATTGGGAGCAAGCCATTGAGGAAGTCTTGGAACAACGACATCAGCGGCGAACTAAATTCACGGCATTGTTATGTAAATATATAAGATAGATGTATAGATGATTGAATGATCAACGGTTCTATGTCAAAAATAGAATTTGAATAGTGCAATTTCTAACACTCAACTAGCTAGTAAAATTATTGGAAAACATGAATACAAAAAGAAAATAAAGCATATTAGAAGGGAATATAAGATTTTCACAATCAATTTTATTTTTTTGAAAAGAATGGGAACGCCGTTTAGTTCTATCAAATGTTAACAAATTCGTGTTGAAAAGCTTTTACGAATCAATTGCCAAGCAAACAATGACATAATTACTGCAATCAATTCAATTTTTTGCTTGAAGACCAAATTTCTTCCACTCATAAGCAATGAAAGAGATCATGTAATTAACCTATGTTGTGTGTGAGCAATGTGCAATGAGTGGCTGATCAATAGTGTATGTTTTCTTACAAGCGTAAAATGGCATTTTTAATGCGTGATTACGGTTAAAATACACATAGTGGGACAATTATTGAAAAATATGGAACCACTTTCCATAAATAATGGCCATATTAAAATTTAACACTTGATTGTAAGCAAACCAGTGTTGGAACCGTGCCTTGATTTTTTCGGATTGAGCACGGCACGAAAATGTTAATTTTTCGTTGAATGTAAAAGGCATCTTAGATTAAACCTCTATAAATGAAATTATTTTGGCGGTAAATATTTTCAATAGTTTAACAAAGTGCTCAAGAAACAAAACTTTCGATGAATTTGATATGCAAATTAATAGCTTTAGAAAATCAAAGTTTCAACATATTTGATACGTATGTACTGTGAGCACGAGCATGGTACGGCACGATATAAAGCATTGTGTTGAACCAGTTCCAGATGCGTCCCTGATTCAGCAGAAGAATAAATTATATCTTCAAATTTAAAAAATATACCGACGTGTAAAATAGTTTAAATGATTCGATTTGTTTCAAAAGTGCTTAATCAATTATATTTATTTAAAATTTCTACCATGTGGACTCTATGTTACAGGGACCTCTAGAAAGTGGGACCAACCGTGTTGTTCCAAACCCTCTGCACGCTTGTCAGGAACAGCCATGGTGTAGAGGTAAGCGTAAAAACGATTACTTAATTAGCAATTTTTGTCAAAATCGATTTATTGATCGATTAAGACAGATCATTGTGAGTAACATTGAAATTCCCTACCTTTCAATATAAAATGAAATGATGCTATGATCTTACTATTTTGCTTAAGAATGTGCATATTTTTCAAAGCAGTGTGTCTGGTGAATGCACTTTAACTAAAGATGAGGATGCCTAGGCTGAATACACAAATCAATCTACGAAACAGATTGGAACTATAGTATTGATCACCAACAAATATGATTTTAAAAAATGTTGTGTTTCTGTCAAAAAAGTTGTAAAATAAACTAGTGTATTTGTGAAACAGTAGTTCTAGACCTTGGCATGAGCTAAAACGCCGCGACTTTTCGAATCTAACTTGTGCACTATCTCACATTAATTCTTGGATCAAGCTTTGGTTGCTCTCACCCTTCTCATTCCTTCATATATTAAGAAATGGGGCTCGACCTAAAACTTAGGTACCACTACCCGAAAATAAACATTTGAAGCATACCGCATTGATTCTTCTTTCGATAATTCCTTTGCCTTGTACTTTGTACTGATGCCCAAGAATATTTGTTAAGTCTTCAGTCGTAAGTCGCGAAACACCTTTACGAAATCTCATTATTTAACCTGAAAATAATTAAATAGACAAATAAAAATTGAAACATATTTATAGATCTTGAGTGAACATGAATAAATGTAAACGTTAAAAGCTACCCGGTAAATAATGGATAAAAGCCCATTCTAATGAATAAAATAGAAATATCTAACATGAAATTATATAGTTAAATAAAGATACAATTCAGATAATGTAAACCTACTCATGCCAGCAAAAAAAAATTTCATTATACATACTAATTAATTAAATAATTCAGGGATTTTGTACTATTAACGATAACTATTAATTGCGAAAGCGAACACGATTATTATTCAGTGCAAATAACGATTTCGATTATGATACCGCTGCTTAGCTTTTGCAAATCCTAATATTGCACACTTCTAATCAAAATTCACCTCATATTAGATCCTACACTTCATTCTTAATTACTTATGACGTATTGTGATAGTGATTAATATTATTCCAAGGGAAAATTGCTTTTTGAAATGGTCATTTTCAATCTAAATCGATTTTATATTGTATTTTTCTTGCCTAATAATAGTGAGAAGTTGCTACAGTTTTGAAGAGGAGAAATTCAGACATTTTGAACTCCTGAGGTACAGGTTTTATTAAAAGTTAGATATATCTACATGGTGAGGTCAAGAAATACAAAAACAATAAGCACATGTCAAAATGCGACATCAGTCTATTCAAATTAGTCACTTTCGATGTCTTTGCACTTTTGCCAGCGATATACAAGAATTCTGATTCCAGATGAAATGCTAGCCTCGCAAACTGCCATAAGAGATGTGTTGCAGGCTTTAACAATTTCTTCTGTGGAGTGAAATCTATGCCTGCATAGATTTTTCATTACTTGGGGAAAGAGGAAGTCGAAACCATCCTGCATCTGCCGACTAATTTGCTGAGGTATTTTTCTTGTAAAAACCTCATGAGAAAGTGACTGTATTGCCTAAAAACTTTAGCAAGAAAAATTTACTGTCATGTGTCTTAAACATGTTGGGCAAAAACTTTCGGAGCTCATTATGAGAATTTTTTTCTTTAGCACTTAAAGTTTTACAGCAATACTTTTAAAAAATTATATTTGTGAGCTTGCAAATTGATTCAAACCGATGTTTAATCCTATTCAGTATTTAACGTACTAAGCTGAACAAGTAAAATCTAGGGTACTGCGAATACATAAAATCAAATCTATGTAATGATTCTACAGTACAGAGGCGGATAATAATAATAATAATAATCACAACTTCTGGTGAATGACATTTAAATTTAAGAGCTAGCAATTTAATTTGTAAATCGTGAATATGGACACATTTACTAATGAGAGTACTTGCATGTAATGTTGAAATTTGTGTTGCTATGCCTGAAGTTTTTGAAAATACTCAAATAATTTTCATCGAAAATTCCAATATTATTAAATTCTTTCCGCACCTAAGGTCTGATGCTTGTATTGAGGCACCTGAATAGGAAAGCGACGGTTACAATTTAAAACGTGTTTTTAAAAACCTCTTCATGACCACGTTACCAAACAAAAATCTTGAAATTTTGCAGGTTCGTGTTTCTTTAATTTACCTACACCAATAGTAAATATATTTAAGTTCGAGTGAATACTGCGGAGGAAAGGACAAAATTACATGATCAATAGATTGTGTTTACGTTGGCTATAGATAGCTAAATTGACGCAGGGTTAAATATCCAAGTTTAAGTATAAAGAGAAGATAATACTCTGTCTGGTGTATTATTTATATAGTCAAATGCCCTAAAAAAGATTCATTGAAAAGTTTTCAGACAAGGAATCAACCTTTTTATGACAATAGATCTTTCAAATAAATTTGATTCCTCTCAATTCTGCTAATCAATAATACTATTTAATATTTTCAGCCATCATGACTAATTCACATATAGTATGAGGGAGACATGACATTATTGGTAGCACAAGGTTGAACATGACCATTTTCAAATTTTAATATCATATTGTAATTTTGCTGCAATGTAAGCTTTTTTCAAATGTTACCATGATTACAGTATAATTTTACATGTTATCATTATTTATTTATTTTTAGGAACATGTGATTCATTTTTAAGAAACCGTGTCCTAAAAAAATCACAGTAAGTTTAGATTTACAAAAAATTATTTAAAATTTTATAAATCTGAATACGTCATCTACTAAAATTTAGCATAAGAATGACTTTTGAGAAAATCTGTGTTGTAGGGTATTTGAGAATACATCTTAGACGAAATTCGTAGACTGTTTATCGTATCCTTTAAAGTTGGTTTTTGCAAAATACTCAGTTGATACATGTATTACCAATACACTTACCAAGTTGTAAATTGAAACAAATGTCAAAAAAAATATTAAAGATGTGATAAGAATTTTAAAAGAGAATAATCTCAATCAATCAGAATAAGCCCTTAGTGGGGGCTCCCAACGCAGTCCTAAATTTAGAGCTGGATGGTACCGACCAGTTCTGGTCCTGAAGCCCTAGGAATCGAGTAACAAAGAGCGCCATAGTTTATACTCTTGCGGAACTACAGACCGGCCCCTCCAACGCCCCCAGATTGGTGGCGGAAGCCTGGTGTCTTCCTACGTTGCCTATCAATGCTCGATTACAAAGGTTGGGGTGACAGGTCTTAATATGCCGTAAATACCAACCTTTGCTCTTGTACGACTTGTAGCATCCCTTCGCTTCACACTTCCAGCAATTAGCATCCACTCTACTTGTGGAGATCTGCGTATGGTCATTTCTGACATGGCGATTTAACGCCTTTTGGGCAGAAAACATACGCGCACACTCCGTGCACCTAAGGTGTCTCGTACTGGCATGTGTGAGCCTCGGTACTGCTGCATAAGCCGCCCCAGCAATTCTATCACGTAGCACCGCTGAGTCCCCGTTGATTGACTCTGCTAGGCTGCTAACAACCTCTCTCGCATTACTTGAATGAGTGCACGATGTGGTCAAAGTGGAAAACAGTTGAGACTCCCCCAGAGTAACACCCATTAACCACTGCACATCAAGTACAAGCCGT
>CABFPE010000003.1:1195081-1211108 GCA_900660155.1 Hofstenia miamia | reverse complement strand
ACAGAATGTCCTTAATAGTGGCGGTAATTGTATCTACATCAGTAACTTCTAAGCTGTTGAGGCCTAAGACTCTTCATGCACTTCATGTGCTTCATCTTACATAACGTAGACAAAAACCATTTGTTCATTATTTGATACATCAGTAGTTTCGTCTACCATTAATGTTAGCCATTTGTCCCTGATATCAGCAGCTAGATTTCTTTGAATCTGCAATGCTAAAATTTTCAATATTTCATTTTGAATTTCAGGACTTGTATACTTGTTCTGGTATCTCTGAAGGCAGGTTTTAAGTGAAGGGATTTCTTGAGATCGCACTTTGAGAAGCTAGCTGTATTAAATTGGAATTCCGGTCTCCTTGCTCCTTACAAGCAGTAACTGATTTTTAATATCCTCCCCCCCCTAAAAGTTAGACCTTAACAACCAAGAAAACGAATGCTGCTTATTATAGTAATCAAAGCTTTTCTATTTTCAGCCTTATCTGTTTTGTGTGCTTCAGACAACAATTCTCCAATATCCTTTGTAGACCTGAGAATATTTCCAACAAGAGAAAATGCATCAGAATGAGCTTTTGATTTTGAATCTAAATCAAATTTGTCTATCGCTTTTTTCCAATTGGAAAATCCAGTCTTCGCTAACACTTCATCTTTGTAAGCAGTAATAGCTAAAGCACGCGTTTCAGCTACCAAACAATGAAAGCAGAAAGCTGTAGCTGTGGCTACATGGTAATGAGGCCAAGGATGTTTCTCATACGATGATGCGCAGAATGAACGTTGATGGAAATTAATGATGCCGCAGAACAGAGGCGTATTCTCTTTATGTGCGAGGTGTGCTCCGCACACCTTCTAACCAGCATTTTTATGATTTTGGAGCGTTTTTCCCTATCTCTTATTTGGGAACTGAGTAAATTTAATACCGCATCAAACTGATTTTTACACTATATTTTTATAAATTTTTAATTTGTAATTAAGTAATCAATCGAATTTTTAATTACAGGTAACACATCTAATTGAGTTGCCATTTTAATAAAGCATTGCGTTCAGTACTTTCTTATAAAACCGGTGTCTAAATTGCCATTTTAGTAAAATTGAAGCATTTCGATTGTTTTGATCCATAAACTATACATTGGTTTAATTGGCTAGTACGTGTATCATCTTGTTTAGCAACCATATCACTGATAAATTAAAATGTCCTACTTACTTCAATCGTGAATGTCGCAATAATTAGGTGTGCGCACACCTCGCACATAAAGAGAATACGCCTCTGAGTAAATTTATCTTGTTTGAAACAACCTCAATTCATAGTGACATTGCAAAGTGGTTATTTTTGAATTTGGACATAAAAAATTAATACGGGAGGTAATACTACAAGAAAGTCAACTATTTAAACTCTATAAATATATTATGATTATAGTTGATGACAATTTTAAGAACTAGATTATTACAAAGCCTACAAATATGTATATTTGCATGAACTATTTCGTAAGCATATGTCCATTTTTTACCTCAAGATAGTGTTCAAGCACTTAAAATTTTCTATTCGCATTAAAAAAACAAAAATATTTTTTAAGTTTATGTTTGTTTATTGTTAGAATACTTATTTAAATTCGAATCCGTTTCGGATTGAAACCAAATTTTTTTAAAAGTTCTGAGCGGATATGGATCAGATCGGATCTTAAATTGTTGAATCCGATTCCATCTCTGGTGGGTCATCCATTTCTGCTTCCATGCCAACTACAGAGGCTTGAAAATAATAGCAAATGAGTCCTGGTCTTGGTTGAAATTGAAAAGTTGGTCTGATCACGTACTGGTCCTGTTTGATGTTTTAATATTTCGTGGTGTTGTTAAATAAACTAAGGTATCCATCTCAAATATTTTACTTGATATCTGATTTTAAGAAATATTCATTTGAATCACATTTACGTTAATGTAGAGTATTTAGAAAATTATACATTTAATAATGTTATGGATGGCTTGAAGTCCAAGCAATGACCGCAGTGATTTCCATTGTAAATTTTGAAACTTTCGGTTCAGCATTGACTTATTTTTATTTAAATATAATGACAAAATCAAACCAGGCCACTGGCAATTCTACACCGCACACTATGCAATGTCTCCCACGCTCCGCCACTGCCGCAGACCCTTATTTCACTTTAAGTGCTTTCATGTTTTCATACTGTATTATGCTTCATTTTGATCAAAAATGCCAACTAATATATACTTTTCTTAAACTTCACTACTTAATCGAAGTTTTCATAACAATAATTTGAAAGCTAAGTTATACATAATTTTGAAGAATAATTGTTGTATAAAATCTGTTAGTAGTTGCAGTGCTTAATCTCCAACTCTGTCTTCCATCTGGTTGCAGAGCTTGTTTTTAACTGAAGTCTGTCATTTCAATCATTTTTCTCAACTCATTACATTTTATTACAACTCAGTACATTTCTTGAATAGTCATAACTTTTCTGCTTTTATTTTGTTTCAGCATTCTGTATTCCTCCAGTATTTTCTACGCATTGCCTTTTGTCTATGACCTGACTGTCTCTCTGGTTTTCTTGATTTCCCTCAATCGTTTCATCTTTCTAACATCCCCACTTACCTACAATGTTAATCTCTTGGCTCGCTTATGTACATATTCCTTCAATTCTCATTCCTATCTTTCTACAGCTTCTTATTTTTCTTTTACCACCTTGCGGCCTTGATATGTACAATATATCAATATATCCATTTACTATGAAAGCCATTTCTTTTGCTAGTAACTTCCAGCTCCCTTAATTCATTGTTGTTGCACTTAACTTACTTCTGCAGAATATCTCATCACTCGTGTAGCCCACGTTGTATTTTTCTTACGCTCCTGTTTTATTCTTTCCTTAGTTTTGCATTAATCTCTTCATAATCTGTTCTGTTTCTCTTTAACGTTCCTAAGTACTTGTAGTCCTCCTCGACACCACTCAAGACCTTCCACCCTATGCACTTGCTTTAAACATTGTGACTTGTGCACCCTTGTCTAATCCATATTTTAATCCAACTCACTTGCTTTTTCCAATGTTTCCTTGCCTTTGCAACATTTTCCTTCAAGTAGCATACCACTTCAACCTATTAATTCTTCTTTAATTTATATCTTGAACCCGTTTCTTTCCGTCTTTTTGTGATTAGGATTAAGCTCTGTACAAACACTAATTGCGATAAAGTGTCTCCTACAGTATGCTACTCTCTCATATCCTTCTTTTGAAACCTAACCTATTGTTTGCAGTTTTTTTAGAAGCCATCTATGCCTTCCTTTAGTCTATACACGATATTTCTAAATTTGTATTCCTCCTCTTCCAATTCTCGACTACTGCTTGATCAATGATTAAAATTAATAGTGACAAAGTTCGCAATCGCTGTATCCGTTCTGCTTTGCCTACACAAGATAAAAAAGCGTTTCTGCGCTGAACAACATCTGCCGCCATTATACGATAGTCCAACATTATGTTTGTAAGTGCATGCAAGTTGTCTCATTGTGACCTAGGTCTTGATACTTGTATTGGACCCATTTGTTTACCCTTTTTTTATAAAATATCGCATTGGCATCTGCAATAAGTTATTTCGTGTATTCAAAACAATACATGAGCTTATTAATATCAACTGAATAAATATTTTGCTGTACAACAGAAGTAGGATAGCAGTTCTTGGTTAAACTTGAGAAAATTAATGAAAATGTAAAAAAATGTTAATGGAGCCAAATTTGGCTTCTTTGCTTTCAAAGTCTGATCTTGTTGTTTATTGCTTTGAAAATTATATTTACAGTACTTATACATTATGTTTTTTTAGTTATCTCAATGGAGGTTGGAAGTAAACGCTCAGTTAAAACAAGATCGTCTAACAATAAATTTCGACAACAAATTACTCGAAGTAGGAAATCAACGGTTTATAAACGAAGCGTTGCAAAAACTAATAAGCCAGTCCCTCGAATTTTAACATCTGAATATGCATTTCATAGAGGCAATTATTTTCGTGTTGGCGATATTGTTTCAGTTTGTGATGTTGATGATAAAGATGGGAGGAAATACTATGCACAAATTAGGGGTCTACTGCACGATCAATATTGTCAGAAAAGTGCAGTATTAACGTGGCTTCTGCCAACAGAGGAAACTTGTGGTGAAGAATTTGATCCATCCACGTATATTATTGGACCAGAAGAAGATATTCCACGTGTACTCAACTGCATGCAAATCGTCTGCAGAGCACCTTCTGATTATTTTAGATTAAATAGCTCCCCTTTCCCAATGTATAAAACCCCTAATAAAAATTTTATATCCGCTTGCTTAAAGCCTTTAAAAGACGAAGTAGCGTCTAGTCTATGATGTTTCTTTCTGACTTGTTTATAGTTTTAGTTTAATAAATTTGTTAAAAACTGATTTTGTGACTTTTATAGATTGTTGTAGAAAGGTTAATTAAATGTTTCTTTTGTATTTGAAAAGTCTGTAATGAATGAGTTAACTATTGAAATACTTTAGGTATTTTCATAGAAAAGCTTAATTCCAATTAATATAGAAATGAAATCAATAGAGAACTGTTTCCAAAAAGATTTGATAAACATAACTTATAATCCAAATAAAAATTATCTCGTCGAATATTTAAATTATAAAATATACGAAATATCTGAAATAAATTAATTAAACATCAATAATATGACCGTAACAGACAAAACTCAACATTAAAGGAACTTGGAAATTTCGATTTTCCACCTTATAAGAAAAAACAAAATTCTGATAATCTCAAACAATAAAAACAATTTTCCTTTCGACTTGCTACACTCAATGAATTAAAAAACATTGTTAAAAAACTTGATACCAACAAATCAACCGCTTCTTATAATATGCCATTTTTTATTATTAAACGTNCTGCTAGTCTCTCATGAACACTTGTGAACTTCTTCAGCAAATACCCATGTACATCATCTCTGCCAGGCGCCTTCCAGTTCTTCATCTTCTTTAGAGCCTGACTTCTTTCTGCATCTGTATACTCTCTATCTCTGGTCCTGCACTCCCAGAACCTTACTGCATCTTCACCTGCTTTAGCTGTAGCCTTTCCTCCTGCATCTAGTTCTTTGTAGAATCTTCCTTCTTGGGTGTCAAACTTCATATTGTCTCTTGCCTGCATATACTAAGCTATTTACTTCTGTAACACTCCTTACAACTATCCTCTGCAACACTTTATTGACTTTTGCCATCTCTACTGCTAGCTTACTTCTCTTAACTCCTCTTAGAACTGGCAACCTAGTTCTCTCACCTATTTCTTCCTTCATCTTTTCCTTGATTGCTGCTTCAGTTTCTGCATCTACTGGTTCTGCTGCTTCTGCCACTTCTGTCTCAACATCTATCACTTCATCTTCCCTTTGCTTAGCCTGTTCAACTCTCTTTTTCCCCCTACTCTCATCCAACTGTAACTTTCTCACTTGCCCTGCAAGCCTCTGCTCTGTAACTTCTAATCCNCCTTACAACTATCCTCTCCAACACTTTATTGACTTTTGCCGTCTCTACTGCTAGCTTACTTCTCTTAACTCCTCTTGGAACTGGCAACCTAGTTCTCTCACCTACTTCTTCCTTCATCTTCTCCTTGATTGCTGCTTCAGTGTCTGCATCTACTGGTTCTGCTGCTTCTGTCACTTCTGTCTCAACATCTATCACTTCATCTTCCCTTTGTTTAGCCTGTTCTACTCTCTTTTTCCCCCTACTCTCATCCAACTGTAACTTTCTCACTTGCCCTGCAAGCCTCTGCTCTGTAACTTCTAATCCTGTTCTTGCCTTCCTCCATTCTTCCAACATTCTCTTCCTGTAACCCCTCTCATCTGGCCTGCTTCTTCTGTAACACTCCAATGCTGTCCTGTTCTGCTCATCTGTCCACTTATGCCGTTGTCCATTGGTCTGTGTGGATCCTATACTGCCACTTCTCGAGTCCACACTCCCGATTGTGGAGTCCGCCTGTTGTCCGGAGATTCTTAGCACCCTCTGACCATTGAAGGCCTGCCGGGGACTGAGGGCCTTTGCTTTCTCATGACTTCTCATCAGTGTTGTAATTTTTGTGTTTGATTTTGGACTCACATTCTCCTAGGAAGTTGCCAACCAAGGCTTTAGAGACCTTCCTGCCCCATGAGCTTTTCATTTTGGACTGCCCTTGTCCTAGGAAGTTGCCAACCAAGGCTTTAGAGTGCTTCCTACCCTGTGAGCTAAGTCATCCAGTTTGTAACCACGATCACAGTTGCTTAACCTCAGCTTACCAATCTGCGTCTCTACCAACTGGGCTACCTGCCCACATTATTATTATTATTATTATTATTATTATTATTATTATTATTATTATTAAAATGCAAGAGACTATTTATCTTACTCAGAGGAAAAAATGGAAAAGGCCCTAAAAAACATCCCATTTAACTATATTTACATATTAAATTCTGGACCTCAAATGGTTAATTACATTGCAAAAGAAATCTACAAAGCATTAAACACTGTTGCCCCAATTAAGAAACGACGGGTTAAGATTAAAACAATTAAATTTCCCTTTTCAAACACCGACGATAATCAAGTCCATGAACTAGTATCAATTAAACGAGAATTATTTGATCTTGCGAAATCCGAGCCGACAAAGACTAATTGGACCNTTGTATCAGTTAAAAGAGAATTATTTGATCTGGCGAAATCCGAGCCAACAAAGACTAATTGTACCAATTACGAAAAATCAAAGAAAGTAATTAAGCAATTAAGAACAAAAAATTTAACTAAAGCTCGGCAAAAATTCTTTAACCAATTAAATTCTACTCGAGAAAAATGGCGATACATCCATAAATTTATCGGAAAATCTAAAGGTCTTTCATCCGAAATAAATGAATTAAACATCAATAATACTACCGTTACAGACAAAACTCAAATACTAAATCATTTAAATTCAACATTCAAAGAACTTGGAAATTTCAATTTCCCATCTTATAAGAAAAAACAAAATTCTGATAATCTCAAACAATCAAAACAATTTTCCTTTAGACTTGCTACAATCAATGAATTAGAAAACATTGTTAAAAAACTTGATACCAACAAATCAACCGCTTCTTATAATCTCCCATTTTTTATTATTAAACGTTTTTTCCTATTTTTGGAGAACAATTGTTAGTCGCATTTAATCAATGTATTATTGATTGTGAATTTCCAGACTTACTAAAAAAATCGGATATAACTCCTATATATAAAAAAAGGTGACAACCTAAACGCAAAAAAATGTAGACCCATTTGTATCACACATCCTTTTAGCAAACTCTTTAAAAAACTGTTGACTGTTCAAAACGCATTCCTAAAATCTGAAAACATCCTATCGAATAAGCAATTTGGTTTTCGTGCTGGGCATAGCACCCAGGACGCAATTTTATCAATCACGGAACAAATTAGGTCTAATATATCTCATAATAACTGCAGTTGTGTAGCATTACTAGATTTAAGTAATTTCGATATCCTACAAGACAAGCTTATAAATTATAATTTTGGTGTTAACTCAATTAATTTAATCATGAACTTTCTAAAAAATAAACAGCAGCGTGTAATATTAAACAGTAAAAAATCAAGTTATGTTACAACCGACCGTGGGGTGCCCCAAGGTACTGTACTTGGCCCTATTTTATTTGCAATTTTTGTAAATGATATAATAAACATGCTAAACACAGCGATATTTACCAATATGCCAACGACAAATGTCTAATAAGTACCGCAAAAATTGCTTTTGTTTCTAAAAAAACCTCCAAACAGATTTAGAAAAATTTAAACAATTATTTTACAAATAATCAACTAAAACTAAATATTGACAAAACTCAATTTATAATTTTTTCACCGAAGGCACAAAGAAATCTAATAAATGATATAGAACTAAAGATAAAAATTAGCCAATAAAGCAAAGTGATTCAGTCAGCTATTAAGGAGTGGAGATAGATATTGAATTAAAATTTGAAAAATTGACTGCAGGCATTAGATATCTTTATCACTTACGCAATGTAATATCAAGTAATTATCATAAACAACTAATACATGCTTTCTGTTTGTCTCATTTTCAATACTGTTCTTTTCTTTTAACTAACCTAAATTCGAAACATCGTATGCTTCTATCAAAGACATTTAATTGGTGTATAAAAACTCTAAACTTTGCACAAAAGCATGACGAAGCATCAGTATATCGTAATAAATATAAAATATTATCTCCGTTCTATCAAATTCATATGCATATGCTATCTATCTTATTTAAATTCAAATCTCTGCCAAACATCTCTCCTTTTCCTTAATGACTATATTAAATTAAATAAGCGATCGCAAAAATGTTCAAACTTGGTAATATGTTTGGAGAAAATTCTTTGTAAATGTGGAAAACGGTTTGTCCCTTAAAATGGACTCTATGCTGTTTAGGGTTAATTTGATAACATATTCTTTGATAAGTTATAAGGCTGGCTCTATTTTTATACTATAATTAGTAATTTGTAGTCAAACGTATACGCCTACTAGAATTCTTTGCTTTGTACTGAAAAAACAGTTGATTATTAAACTGCATTTATGACTACTGATGGGCTTATGTGCTTAGACAAGAGAAGAGATTTGAAATCTGACTCAACCCTAAACAAAAAATATCATATTCACAGACCCTACAATAACCATTAATATGAGCAAATCAACATAAAACAATGTTGAAAATAAGGCTAATGAGTTTATCGTTGCAAGTCGTTATTATAAGCAATGGTGTTTATCAGGAGTGTACGCAGGATTTCTTGACGGGGGTCCATCATCGTCATTGATTTATCCAGTCAAAATCAAATTTGGAAACCTGAAGGGGGACATTCCACGAAGTCCCCCTCCCTACGTACGCCACTGGTGTTTATCCATATTCATTTTAGATGCACATATAGAAGGGACCTAAATTAGGTTCAAATTTCTGTATCTAAAGGGACTATCTTTTGTCAAATTTCAGCAAGGCCTCCTTTCAAAAATTGAATCTACATTTACGGCATTTATCTGAAAAAATGCAATGCTTTCTTTGCTTAGTTATATTATTCTAGACAAAAAGCAGATATTTCAAAATTTTTAAGATGAAAAACATAAACCTAATACAGGTAGAGTGAAAAAGAGATTGGTGAAAATGTTAGTACACCAACCCATATAAAAGATTTCATTGGCGAAGATTTATTGACATTTCTAGATATTGTCACTAAGTTATTTGTTCAAATCCAGCCAAAGAACTGGTACAAACCAGTTGAATACATGAAAAGTTAAAACCATTTTCAAAATATGTCCTGCATTAATGATGTAACAGAAAGTTGTTAAAAATGTTGTATGGTTAGATATTTAACTCAATATTTTGCTGATTTCAATACTTTCTTTTGTTAAAGTTGAAATTCTGATGTAAATAATTTATTTTACAGATTTACAATATGAATGATAACTTAAGAATATATCATTTTTTAGCAAGCAGTTAGAAAACAGGATATTAATAATTTCTTAAGCCATTACATAACCATGTAGCCCAGCTAGATCATGAAATATGGCGTCTAAGTCATGTGCCAATTATGACAATTTTAAAAACTGATCTCAATCAATTTCAAAGAAATTGCCAAATCTAAAAACTTCAACTTAGAGCTGGATTCGAAAATATTTTGTTTCTTAGTTACACCTAATAGAAATCAAACCTGAAGATCATCCTTTGATCTGAAATAAACATTGATTTATATTCTCTACAGTTAATTTCGAAATACATGTAAGCAAATATTACTGCCATTCAATATCATTTGAAACATCAAATTTCCACAAATATTCAATTGATTTGTCCACCTATAACAATTTTTTTTCTCTATGAATATACATTACTAAATGGCAGTGCATGGAACGAATTTTGGTTAGAAGCAAGTTGCATTTATTACCCACTGCTAAATGGATTAAGCATTAAGAAGTTAATTATTCATATAACTGGAATGCGGAAATAAAAAATTAACAAGAACTTTTCTAAATCCACAGTGCATTATTTATAAAAACATATTAACTACTTTTTTAAAATATTAAATAATATTGTTCCATACCGCAATTCCAATTTTCTATCCTCTAAAATTTTGTTTAGACAATTATAGAACCCTAAACAATTCACCTCTTACATATAACAAGAAAATAATGAAAAATTCATTTCTCAACACATCAATAAATACATGGAATGGCCTACCTAAATCTATAAAACAAATTTATAAATTAAGAGTACTTAAAAAGCAAAATTAAAAAATACCTCTGTAGTTATACAAACGAATTATATCAAAACACCGTATTTAATCACAATTCGCCATAACCCAAGCTAGTAATTTTTTTAATAAATATTTATTTTGTATTCTTCTGTTATTTGTATTGTTTTTTGACGCTACTTAAAGATGTGAGCACTGTTTTATTTTGTAACAAGCAACTTTAAATATAGATATTTCCTTTCCTTTCTTTTCAGTAGAAAGCAATAATGAATACATTTCACATGTATAATCCCACAGTGTGCAGTGCACACCATATTTAATACTAGGGAGTAATAAAATACAAGAAACAGTTCATATTTAAAATGAAAGCTTTCTTCAAACAAAATATAGTGCTCTACTGGCAATGTACAAACATGTTAGGAAAGTTTCTAAATACATGCATTTCTTAAAAACAAATGTTGATTTAGACAAAGCACAAATATTTTATGCACATCTAAATTTTGAGGCAGCTCTTTCACTTTCAACACAATACTTAGTTGGAATGCTATACCAATAAAAATCTGAAAAATAAGATATTAGCCATCTTTAAACGGAAATTAGTGCAATTTATAAGGCAATTATTGTTGCATCAAAAGAATACATGTTTTTGATAAATTTGTGTACATATATATTTACCTTGTTTTAGTTTGTCTTTAATTCTCTAAAGTGTACGTTTGTTGATTACTATAGAGTTCGTTAACTTACAAATTATCATTGTTCTTGCCGAAAATTCGCTAAGCAAAGAATGCGTCTATGGCAAATTTCAAATTCATGCTAAATACTAAAAATTGTCCGAGTTCTGCATTGTATACTATGTACAAATATGCACACTCAACTTATTATAATTAACTACACTAAATTTATAACTATTAACAGACAATAAATATAAATGACCTATTGTGAGAATGACATAGTGTGATTATATTGGCGGTGGAAAAGCTTTAATGCCTCGTAGTTATAAATACAAAATTTGTAGTAGGTTCCCCATACATGAAATTGTTGAGAAATTGGCTTTCTGTATAACAATTAAGTTTGTAGCGTTGACCAAATCATAAATTAATAATGAAAAATTATCTTTTTTCAAATTTTGAAAAATATTGTGTGATATTTAGAATTTAATATATTAAACATTAAATGAAAACAAATCAAATATATTTGTATATGATCATAAATATTTTAAAAGTCAAAGATGCAAAACTATCCCACAAGATAATATTAATGTTTTCATTATGTAAGGCTTAAAGTGCAGGAGGGTTCAGATGATATTTCTTTACTGAACTCAATCCTCCGGATGCAAAAGGTTAGGGCTTCTAGTACCAAATATATTATAGCATATGAAATTCTACTAACTAATATCTTTGAAGTTATAGCTGCCTAAATTCTAAACGACTTAGGAATTTATGATTATTAAATTTATTTTTTTGAATATAATTTACATGCATAGTAGCTGTTCAATAAATGATCGTTAAATCTAAAGTGTACCAATCAAATAGAACATCTGCATCCACAAAATAATTTTGCATATACTGACCATACTTTCGCTTTTTAATCAATTTGAGGTCTGTACTTTTTGCCGAAGCATGCTATACACCAGTTAAAATATCCTTTAATGCATGAAATTTATTCCCCTTAAAATGTGACATTTTTCATTAAATAATTACGGAAGTGTTAAGAAACAACCATAATAATCACATTGCCTTAGACATTTTGTATACAGTATGCTTGGGGTCTGTTATTTTTGTCCAACACATAGAATGTGTTACCGTAGACAATATTTAACAATCAATATATGAAAACAAACAATAGACAATATATGAAAATCGACAAATGAAAATAGACGACATGTAACAAGCAACACCACTAACGAATTTACTAATGTTTTTTTGGTTTTAGGGACCTATGAAATTTTAATCGAATTATTGCTTAACAAGTTTTTTGGCAAAAAATGTGCAAGTGCAGAAATGCTTTTTTAAATTGCAGGTTGACGAAGAACCTTGACCTAACCCAACACTACCCGACCCATTCTATCCATGTAGAACTGAAACGTATCAAACTTTCTGGACCCAACATGTCCCCAAACATCTTCCAAAATTTGACCTACTAGACCCAACCTGCNTGTAAGGCTTAAAGTGCAGGAGGGTTCAGATGATATTTCTTTACTGAACTCAATCCTCCGGATGCAAAAGGTTAGGGCTTCTAGTACCAAATATATTATAGCATATGAAATTCTACTAACTAATATCTTTGAAGTTATAGCTGCCTAAATTCTAAACGACTTAGGAATTTATGATTATTAAATTTATTTTTTTGAATATAATTTACATGCATAGTAGCTGTTCAATAAATGATCGTTAAATCTAAAGTGTACCAATCAAATAGAACATCTGCATCCACAAAATAATTTTGCATATACTGACCATACTTTCGCTTTTTAATCAATTTCAAAAATTTTTTGAATTGAAGCATGCTATACACCAGTTAAAATATCTTTTAATGCATGAAATTTATTCCCCTTAAAATGTGACATTTTTCATTAAATAATTACGGAAGTGTTAAGAAACAACCATAATAATCACATTGCCTTAGACATTTTGTATACAGTATGCTTGAGGTCTGTACTTTTTGCCGAAGCATGCTATACACCAGTTAAAATATCCTTTAATGCATGAAATTTATTCCCCTTAAAATGTGACATTTTTCATTAAATAATTACGGAAGTGTTAAGAAACAACCATAATAATCACATTGCCTTGGACATTTTGTATACAGTATGCTTGGGGTCTGTCTATTTTTGTCAACACATAGAATGTGTTACCGTAGACAATATTTAACAATCAATATATGAAAACAAACAATAGACAATATATGAAAATCGACAAATGAAAATAGACGACATGTAACAAGCAACACCACTAACGAATTTACTAATGTTTTTTTGGTTTTAGGGACCTATGAAATTTTAATCGAATTATTGCTTAACAAGTTTTTTGGCAAAAAATGTGCAAGTGCAGAAATGCTTTTTTAAATTGCAGGTTGACGAAGAACCTTGACCTAACCCAACACTACCCGACCCATTCTATCCATGTAGAACTGAAACGTATCAAACTTTCTGGACCCAACATGTCCCCAAACATCTTCCAAAATTTGACCTACTAGACCCAACTTGCTCATTTAGGCCCATATAAGGAATTACTCATTTCGAAAAATATTCAGTCAATTCTTAACGGATTTTCACGAAATAAAGTTTTTCAGAGAGAACATCAAAAATTCTACATGGCAATGTTATTTAAATTTAATTTCTTTTAAAGGAGGTGTCAGTCAACAGGGTGGTTTAGGGTGGGTTTTTGGTATATGTTAGACTGAAATTGGACTATAATAATCAATAAATATTATAACAAACAACTTAATCTTTTTCATTTTAACTATTTATTATTATTTATCAAGTATTTAAGCAAAATATAACAAGACACCACATTCGTATGTATTACAGATCTTGCATTAAAACAATTTTAATGTTAAATTTACACACTAATTTTAAGAAAAATATGCTATATTCAAATCATACTAATAAATTTTTTTATTTTCCCCTAAAACACCCTAATCCAAAGCATCGCTAGATGAAATCTCTATAAATGACAAGTTTTTGGCTCCAATCTTTTTGTATAGATTAACCAATTGTTCAAGAAACCCGATTTTTGATGAATTTAATATACAAATTAATAAATTTAGAAAATATAAATAATTATATTTTTACATATTTTAATGTGGGCTGAGAACGACATGGGCTTGAAATATCTGTAAATATGGGCAACAGCAGTAATTGGCCCATTAGTGATGGCATTGACTGTCACATCAATGACATTTTTAAATCCTTAATAAGGTTAAATTGTCATCCCTCAGTGCCTGCAAGATTTTGAAAATCTTCAATGGCGTCAAAACCCGCATTGATATATTCTTTTTGTTAATTTTGATTGATTAACTACTTAAACTATCTTCAAAAAAGAAAAATCAACAAACGTGTTTGAAATTTTGCACTGGTCACCAAATTTATAGAAAAAAGAATACTAATCTAATCTGGGTTTCAATATATATGAAACCATGTGGGTTGGAGTAGATACATCCCATCCAATTTAAAATGCTTTGAATACCACAGGCATTGCCTTGAATGACTGTATTTCTATCTGTATATTGCACCTATAAATAACAAATTAGATTTAATTATTTCCCCCCCTAAGTTTTCATTTCTTTGATCAATTAAGGGCCTTCAGAAGATATAATTTATATATTATAAAATACATATATGTCATTTACTAGAAGATCTTGAAAAATTAATGGTTGAAATACGCTATTGATTTTTATATGTCATAATAAAAGTCTAACAACATGTGTTATTTCAGTTTCATAGTAAGTGCTAAAAACACAATATTTGATATAAATTTAGATAACTGAATTTGCATCTTTCAATCAATTGATCAGACTATATACTGAAATTAAATTAGTTTTCAAAGTAATAAAGTGTTGGTTTCTCTTTAGTCTTAAATATGTAAATATAATTATGCAATGAATCAATAAATTTTAACACTACAATGATTCCACGGCGGGGTCTCCTTAAAATCAGCTTTGGCAGAATTTTAGGGAGCATTCTTAATGTGTTTGACTTCATGAGTTTTACAGCTTGGTCGCCAAACTCTTCAGCATTGCTTAAGAAAGCATCCGAAACCTCTTTTATCATATCGTTTATATCAAAAGATTTGGAGCACATAAAAATACTAAAGAACAGTAGAGAAATGTAATAAATGTGCATTCTTCTAAAGCAAAATTAAATTCCAGGATAATTTTTTAGTAGGAATACAACTTTAATAATAAAAATTCTTGAAAAATATTAATTAAATATTTATGCTCGAATATTTCTTGTATGCAAAAACTAACAGTATTCCTGAAACTAGAAACTTTAAATGATTATGTAGAAATTGCAAAAAATTGTTAAATTTCAAATAAAAGATGTCAGCCTGACATCGGCATATAATTAATGCTGAAAGATAGAAGTAACCTCAAAATTACAATAATAAAAAAATTCCAAATTAAAGAGTCAGCCTGAACATGGCATTGGAGTATCATTTAAAATAGCTTGAAATTAAATATTGGCAAGAATTGTAAAAATTGCTAATGAAATTATCAGCATGAACCTGGTAAAAATTAACATTGAAAAATAACCTAATCCTAAAAAATTGGCAATACTAATACCACATCTAGTTGTAAATTCTAATGTACATGTAGATCATACTCCATTAATATATTGTTTAAGACAAGGAATTTCTTGAACCTAAGGCGCCTCGTGGGATTTTTCATATAAATCATACTGCATTAATATATTATTTAATACAAGAAATAATAATCTGATCTCTAAAATCGCCTACATTTAATAAAAATCATTTCAAAACCCGTATATTGTGCCTTGAAAATGCTATAAATTTTTTATAAGAATGTGCTAAATTTAACAAAAAACGAAATTTATTTTGCAGAATTAATAATTTGTAAGCCTGGACCTGGCAAAAAAATTGGTAATATAAATGAAAATTAGTGTAAAATTTGCATATATTTCAGGAAGTTTGACTCAAAAATATTCAGCCTGAATGCGGCATTAAATAATTGAATACATGTTAGCAAGATTCTAAAAATTGATATTAATTTTAAAAATTTCATCTAAAAATGCTCAGCCTGAACCTGTAAAATGCGATATATATATATATATATATATATA
>CABFPE010000003.1:1163125-1184274 GCA_900660155.1 Hofstenia miamia | reverse complement strand
GACTTTCAACTGACATTAACGAATTAAGTATTGATAACAAAATTACAACGGAAAAAACAAGAATAATAGACCATCTAAATGCAACATTTAAGGAACTTGGCAATTTCAATTTTCCCCAATATAAGAGAAAGACAAACATTAATAAATTCCAAGCAAAATCTTACTTTTCTTTTAGACTCGTAAATGCAAATGAACTAGAAACCATAATAAAAAATTTGGACACAAATAAATCAACTGCATCCTATAATTTTCCAATCTTTATTATTAAACGTCATTTTCATATCTTTAGTGAACATCTACTATTTGCATTTAACCAATGCATTATTGATAATGAATTCCCGGATATATTTAAGAAATCTGACGTAAGCTCTATATATAAACCAGGCGACCCTCTAAACGCACAAAATTATAGGCCAATTTGCATTGGCCATCCTTTCAGTAAACTATTTGAAAAATTATTAAATAATCAAATAAATGTATATTTGATATCTGAAAATATTCCTTCGAAAAAACAATTTGGTTTTTTCGTAATGGGTTTAGCACTCAAGATGCAATTTTGAAAATATCAAAGCAAATAAAATTTAATTTAGCTTCTAATAAATATAGTTGTGTTGCCCTTCTCGATTTGAGCAAAGCATTTAAATGAACTTTGACATACTGAAAGACAAATTAATGCATTATAATTTTGATGACAACGCTATAAATTTGATAATGAACTTCCTTATAAATCGACAGCAATGAGTTATACTTAATGGCACAAAATCAAAATATATTACAACTAACCGTGGGGTACCTCAGGGAACAGTTCTTGGCCACATCCTATTCTCACTCTACGTATATAACGAAACAGATAAAAAACAGTAATATTTATCAATAAGTACTAATGTAAATGACTTTAATGCTACAAAAATTCTCCAAAATGACATCGAACATTTAACAAAGTATTTCTCAAATAATCAATTGAAAGTAAATATTGAAAAAACACAATTTATAATTTTCTCGCCTAAAACATTTAAAAATCTCACAAAAAACATTGAACTAAATATAAATCAAGTACCAATAAAGCAAAGTGAATCAATAAATTATTTAGGTGTTGAGATTGACAATCATTTAAATTTCGAACAATTTTTAATAACTAAAATTAAAAAAATGGCTTCTGGAGTTAGGTATCTTTACCATCTGCGAAACGTCTCAAATATATATCACAAACAATTAATAAATTCTTTTTGTTTATCTCATTTTCAATATTGATCATTTCTCTTTACAAACATAAATTCAAAATATCGCATACTTCTGTCTAAAACTTTCAATTGGTCTCTTAAAACACTTAACTTTGCGCAAAAACATGACAGTTCATCCGTCTATCGAATTCAATATAAAATATTAGCTCCTTATTACAGAATTCAAATGCATATGGTATCAATATTATTTAAGTGTAAATCTGGTACACCTTCTCTTTCATTTTTAAAACAATATATTAAGTTAAATGAACGTTCTCAAAAATTTTTAGCTTAGATAAACATTCAAATAGTTTTCACCAACTAAACTTTGGAATAACTTAGACCATGAAATTAAAATGGAAATTAACTACAAAAAATTTAGAAAAAAAGTGCGAACATTCCTCTTTAATAGACAATGCATACTTAATTATAATAATACACTACACTCCTTCGAAAATTTCGTATGATCCTAGATAATGTACACACACACACATCCCCAACAAACACACATCACACAATATATTATGTATATGTTACTATTATTTTGTAAATAGTTTTTTTAGTTTATAGTCTTGTACTAAAGAATTTTTGCAATAAATTGCTTTTGACTCTTATGGCGCTGAATACAGTTTGGTGAACTATTATAACGACGGTTGAATACAAAAATTATTATAATGGTGCTCAATAATATTAGTATTGTTAAGCAAAATTTTTTCGAATATTGAAGATTTTTTTGGTATATATGAAATAGGTTAAGCAATAAGTTACATTTATACTGAATTTTGTGAATACTACCATATCTTGCGTATTTTTAATAAAAAAAAATTAGAAGGCACGCCTTTGCGAAAACTTAGATTGCTTAGCTAATAATATTGCGATTGGCTTCAAAGTAGGTTTATTCGCTTCTACATTAAATTTTATGTTTAGAAAATGGTTTTCATTGTTTTTTAGAAGCGATCTAGTCAGATATCTTTTAAGAAATCTTAACATGAACCACTGTAGGGGCAGGATAATGTAGACCGTTGCTTAATCAAACAATTTTGAACTAGTCTTTGCGCTAAATAAATTCAAAAGTTTGGTCTAGAGGTAAAATGCAATTTAGAAGGGAACAAGAGTGCTCCGAAGACGATCCGAGCATTATTAACTGCACAAAGTTTTATTAAAGCCATTTCTGTTAAGGCTATATATGACATTGGGAAAATGCTGATTGTACTGCGAATAATGCTCAAATCGACTTCAGACTATTTTTATACTCTTCTAAACTTTAATTTACATCTAGAAAGTTACTTTAAGCAAATCCAAAACCTGCATTTTGCTAAGACCGGCTGGTAAAATTATTACCACAAGAACCAATATAATTTTGGGAAAAATCGTTCAAATGTGTAGATTGTTTTATGTGATCATCTAGATTATCATTTAAACAATAAGATGTACTAATATTAAATAAGAAATTACAACAAAATATTAAGCGCTCTTATAATAAACCTTTAACTATATTTAGCGCCATTATAATAGTTCAATTTAGTTAGTGTTCAGCACCCTTATAGTAATTCATTTTGCAAAATTTGGAATCCCATTTCTCCTAACTAAAAAGACAATTTTACCTAGATGTGCTTTGTTTCTGCTTAAATCATGAAGCGGGAATGCCATCAAATTTATCGGGTAGCTAAGTTGTTCGAACATATTTTTGAATTTCAGCTTTTATTGGTAGAAACCTGTGGCACTTGTAGACTTCTGAGTGTTTGGGGTAGGAAAACAATACGCGACGAATTACATTCATCAATCTCTTTTTGATAAGTATCTGTTGGAATTTGATGAAACTTACAATTTTACTTGTAATAATTACATTTGTATTCAGATACACAACACATATAAAGCATGTTTAATATACAATTTTATAGAGCAATCAATCAATTCACGCGCGTGCGTTTGTGTGTGTGTGTGTTAATAAGAGTATTCCCCACCTACACATCTTTACTAAAATATTTCCATTATGAAGAGCTCCGTGGCTGCATTTCAAATGAAATTTGAAAAATGCTCTATCTGAAATTATTGACAACACAAATCCCAACCTCGTATTCCCTTCAGGCCCTTAATTCACTGAGAGATATTAGTAATATAGTAGTAATTTTATAGTAATAATAATAAATTTTAATTATCCAAATTTAATTGCAAAGATTGAGAAAACAAGAACTATTTACATTAGTATTGAAAACATAGGACGTTACAAAATCAATTAATTACTAATATCATTATTTCCTTTGCATAAGCCAGCATAGGGGCTTAAGTAGACTTAATATACCAAACTTTCGCTATTTGTGAAAGGATTTATTTATTGAACAAATTTACGCGAAATGAATTTAGCAATAAGGCATGGTCAGAAAAAAAGTGCGAACATTCCTCTTTAATAGACAATGCATACTTAATTATAATAATACACTACACTCCTTCGAAAATTTCGTATGATCCTAGATAATGTACACACACACACATCCCCAANNNACTTAATATACCAAACTTTCGCTATTTGTGAAAGGATTTATTTATTGAACAAATTTACGCGAAATGAATTTAGCAATAAGGCATGGTCAGATTATGCATTCTAAGATTGGCTTGACTTGTGAACGTTTTGTAAACATCCATTTTTTGAAAATATCATTTTTAAACAGTCTTATTGTGTATTGTTGTATCATTTGCTGTTTTGAATTTAAAAATTTGTTTTTTAAATAATATGTAGTAACTAACCTAAATTATATAAGAGAAATAAAGAATAAATTTTTAATTTCAATTGAATCTTAGATCAAAACTTCCACAAGTCATTGAGTGGAATTTTGGATCCAAAATAATTTGGACACTTTATGGTTCGGCGGGACCATTCAATTCTATGAAACTGAGGCTTGGGAATAAGTTATTCAATTGGGCTTGGACTAATATAGAACTGAGCTATAAATGAGGAAACTGGGACCGCAAACTTCAGAATATTACTAAAAATCTTTCCAAATTTTACTAAAAATCGAAATTATGTCATGGTAGCATGGGAAAACCAAATTTCATGATGTTGGGGTGTAGATAAATGGGTTCCAATCCAAGATGATTAATTGGTAGTGAAATCAATAAAATTCTATTTGCATCGGGGGCTGGGCAATGGCTAAGCAATTTTTCTATTTTTTCTCTTGTTCAATTCATTATTCAGTGTAATATTTTATTATAATAATATATTTGGGCTTCGCCTTGGAAATCGCCTCTTTGCTTCTATGTATATGTAGCAATTTCATTATAGAAATAAACATATACTAACCTCTTGGGTAAAAACATCACATAGTTCATCAATTCGAGATTTTGAGTCTGAAGATGATTTCTGCTGGGATTCATTATGTGCAGATAAGAAGTCAACTAAGTTTGTGACCAGATTAGGATCGTATGACTTCACCGCTTGCCATATTGCAAGAAGAGACTCACTATCTTCACCAGAAATATTAGTCTTTGCGAGAAACTCTTTCCATTCTTCTTCATCAAACTATGCATTAAATTCGAAATGTATAACGAACAATTAGAATCAAATGAAATGTAAGATGTAAGAGATTATAAATACCTGCTAAAATTTTGGAAAAATATTAATCTCATTTATGCTTGCCATGTAAATTTGAGACTTGCGGGCGGTTAATATTAGGCGCCCAAGCCCGCTTATAACCGTAAAATAAAGGATAGCCTGCCCGCGATCACCGGTAGAACCTTTGTCCGCCCACAGAAGTGTTATGTCCACTTTGCATAATCGTTCAGCTTAGCGGCAATAGTTAAAAAATTCTTGCTTGGCCAATTATAATAAGAAATCGATTGGAGGAATTCAAAATATATCAAATTTATCCTATCATATTGCTCGCTAAACTACTTCTGCAACAAAAATTGTACCGTTTGTACAGAAGCTTAAACAAAATCAAACAAGAAAAAGAAATTATGATAAATTTGATAATTGCACTCAACTGTGTCTCATCATGCCCGCTGGCTTCGGACCCCCCGAAGGCGCTGACAAAGCACTCATGCAACTTTCTATTAATGTAATTTATCAAAACCGTTCTAATTGGCAAAAAATTTTAAAAATCCATTAAACATAGGGTATCTTGAAAAGTAAAATTTAAGTAATATATGTACATTTATAAAATGTCTCGAAATATGTTACTCAAAACACTTTGCTTTAAATGAAGAGATCCCATATTTTCCTTGAACTGGACAAAGAAAATAAAACAAGTTCTAAATCATAGCAAATGATATAAATGTAATAGAAAAAAAATTAATTTGTTGCATAATGATCTTTTTATCCCCTTTTGTTAATTTAGCCAAATTCCACTCAATTTATAATTTATAAAATTTATAATTGTAATTTAGTTCGGAGTTCTTATCGAATAGCAGAGAAGGCTAAGCCATTATATTGAAATTAATTATATACTAGAAATATTTTAAAAATTATAGGTTATTCATTGATTAAAATATGTATAAGGTAGGGCTGCAAGTGGATTGGATAGACCCATGGGTTGGATTGCGGTTTGATTGCATTGTTTAGGTTTGGTCGAATATGTAAAATCTATAGAGACCAGTTAAATCTCCCAAGATGTGTCGGTTCATTAGACTATAATATATACTAAACACATATGAGATTATGCCATACTTTAAAATGTGCAAAATGATTTTAATTTCTCAGAAAAATATTGTATAAGCATTGAATAAATCAATACATAAGGTGAGGATGACGCTCACCAAAGGAATTGGATTTGAAAGTTCTAACTGAATATTTGGGTTGAATTTGTTTTTTGCACGAACTTATTGGGTTGGGTTAAGTTGGGTCAGTAACATATGACCCACTTGCAGCACTGGTGTAAGTGATCACCTCTGATGAAACTTGCGAATCTTGTTTTTTGATGGTAATATTGATATTGTCAGTATCGTCTGTCTCAAATCTAAAGAAAGTCATTTAATGTAATCATAAATACATCAATAATATTATATTTAAATTAGACATTCATAGTCAAATATTTTCACTAGATGGCATAAACATTAACTTACGTAAATTTTCTTAACGAATACTTTATATAATTCACATATTGAAATTCTGGTGATTGCATTTAGCATAGTCTATATATATATATATATATATATATATATATATATATATAGAAATCTCAAAAATAGAAAATTTCTACAAAATTTACCAAGTTTACGTTTATTATTCATATTAAAAATTGTTTTTCTTTGGTCATTTGTACGCGATTGCATAAAGAAATCCATTAAATCATTTATCTTTTTGAAGAATTTATGTGCATAGCAATGATAATGGGAGCAACTTAACACCCAAAGCCGAAGGTGTACGTCCACTAGCGTATCGGGACTTTTGATTGGAATATCTTGTGCAGAAAGTGTTCAATTTGACCGTTATTTCTATTCGTCGAACAACATCTTTGTTTAAGGTGAAGCAATTATAAATTTTCAATGAGGTGTAAGCACTTACTTTGCCACATGCATATGTGTACACGAATTGTGAATTAAGTAATTACAATTTGTGGTCACTAAACTTGGTAAGATTTGACTATGAATGACTATATTAGTTTAACTGTGTTTATTGGAAATTATTTGTGATTGTTTAATGGTAAGTTCCTATTTAGGTATACATGTATTATTCTTGGCGGGTTTTGTAACAGCTTGATAGCATTTAACAGCTCAATAATTTTTTAGAATTAATTATGGTTATTCCTCGCTTATGACTAAGAATTCTCAAAGTACCATGGGATAGAGTAGTGTCTCCTCTTTCACTTCCGCGACCCAGAACTGTCCCATTGAGGCATCTCCACCTCTGAGTTTGCACACTGCACACTTCAATGTGCTTGGAATGCATATCAACATATAAAATAACAGCTAAAGTCCGTTGTGGCTCTGACGGGCTCTAAACCTTATAATCATATGAAAGCTAGGTATGTACAGAGAATTTAAATCCTTTCTAGATAATCGTAATTTTCGAAGAAAAATCTTTTCAAGTATTGCTTGCCCAACAATACGCCATAGTGCACATTTTCAACATCACATTCAAGTATGTATTTAGGTGGATCAAGTGTGGACTACGGATGCTGAATAGGAAGACTAAGAATTATTAGTAGCATGAAAACATTCAATTTAAAGTGTATGGCTTGTATATGCCAAAGCAGGAGGGAGGGAGAGAGCTACTGCGTGTTAAGGAAGCTGTAGACGGAGAGATATTAGGATTGAATTAATATGTAGACATCCTACCTGAAAGTTAGCTTGTGCACATCAGCAAGCAGCAAAGAGAGAACAGAAAGTGTGAGGAAAAAACATATAATAGTTGGATAGATGTAGAGGGTCTCAAGGAATGGGCAGAAGGTAATGCACAAAGAATACAAGAGGAATACATAAATCCGGCACGGAGAAGAAAACAATATGTGGTAGGCCTGGAGAAAGAATGAGAATCGCTGATAATGAATAAACAGGAACAAACGGTAAGAGCAACTTGAGTGAAACATCTGAGGACAGAACAGCTTGTGGTAATGACAGGTACAGCTGTGCAGGAAGGGAATGAAGGTAACATATCATTTAATTGGAGGCTGCCAGAAGTTGGCACAGAATGATTGAGAAATTAGGACGAATTTTATACGCTGAAGTTAGAGTAGGCATTGTGGGTTAGAAGTAGGAAATAAATGACACGTGAATAAAACACAAAGAGTCGTAGAGATTTAAAAAGTTAGGATACTGTACTACTCTGTATAGTAAGGTGATCGAAGCAAGGATGACAGCCATAGTAATGTTAAAAATGAAAAAATGAGAGCATTGATTGACATATTAGTAACAAAAACAGCCCCTTGTTCAAAAGACAATGTTGCTGAAACAGCTAGAGTAACATGAAAACCATGAATTCGTGAAAACTGTTGAGTTTCAATAGCTGAGGCAGTAATGGTTTAAATCTTGGGTTTTGAGCCCAACGCAAGCTCTTGGATGACACCCCAAAACCAAAAACAAAAAAGCAGAACTAACGTTAAAGAAAAAAAGTATTGTAAGAAAATATTTTTGCAATTATTACAAAAATAGAAACATGTNGAGAGATATTAGGATTGAATTAATATGTAGACATCCTACCTGAAAGTTAGCTTGTGCACATTAGCAAGCAGCAAAGAGAGAACAGAAAGTGTGAGGAAAAAACATATAATAGTTGGATAGATGTAGAGGGTCTCAAGGAATGGGCAGAAGGTAATGCACAAAGAATACAAGAGGAATACATAAATCCGGCACGGAGAAGAAAACAATATGTGGTAGGCCTGGAGAAAGAATGAGAATCGCTGATAATGAATAAACAGGAACAAACGGTAAGAGCAACTTGAGTGAAACATCTGAGGACAGAACAGCTTGTGGTAATGACAGGTACAGCTGTGCAGGAAGGGAATGAAGGTAACATATCATTTAATTGGAGGCTGCCAGAAGTTGGCACAGAATGATTGAGAAATTAGGACGAATTTTATACGCTGAAGTTAGAGTAGGCATTGTGGGTTAGAAGTAGGAAATAAATGACACGTGAATAAAACACAAAGAGTCGTAGAGATTTAAAAAGTTAGGATACTGTACTACTCTGTATAGTAAGGTGATCGAAGCAAGGATGACAGCCATAGTAATGTTAAAAATGAAAAAATGAGAGCATTGATTGACATATTAGTAACAAAAACAGCCCCTTGTTCAAAAGACAATGTTGCTGAAACAGCTAGAGTAACATGAAAACCATGAATTCGTGAAAACTGTTGAGTTTCAATAGCTGAGGCAGTAATGGTTTAAATCTTGGGTTTTGAGCCCAACGCAAGCTCTTGGATGACACCCCAAAACCAAAAACAAAAAAGCAGAACTAACGTTAAAGAAAAAAAGTATTGTAAGAAAATATTTTTGCAATTATTACAAAAATAGAAACATGTTCCTGCCACTCCACATTGAAAGTGATCCAGTTCTGGCATATTCTGCACTGCAATACCTTCTTGTAAGGAGATCTACACACATGGGATGTTTTGTCTCGTCTATTCGGTCATTCATTCCGCGTTTCTTGTACGCAATTGTTTCCATGTCTTTGAACTGCTTTTAGTCAAAAAGGCTTCACAAGGAGAAACAGAATTGCTTTAATTTTGGCATGCTGAGTTGTCGATATAGAATAGCCCTTGGTAAATTTATGTAACCCAACCCTGCCTGAGACTTACACCAAATAAAATTTGTGAAATTGAATAATAATCAAATTGGATGTTCCAACCTAAAATTTTTAAAGTAGAAAAATCTATTTCTCTGATTTGAGTACACGTGCCGTAGTAATGGGGCTAATAATGATTCCATTCTTGAGGTTGAAGAATTAAAGTGTTATATACAGATTTGAAAAAAAGTATATCTTGCTAAAAGGGAAAATTCGTCGTTTCAGGCAACTAATCTGTATATGAACTTCCACAGAAGCTTAACTCTAAATACGCATTTGCATCCTTAAAGTCGCATACCGTTTTGTCGACATTTTCAAATAATTGTCTCCAAGCCTATCATGAAATTTTTATGAAGGCATATTATTTTTCAATGGACAATCTGGTTTTTGTTAAAACTTTTAAGTTTTCCCATTCCTAGTGTCCAAATAAAAAGGCAGACGTAAGACCCGTGAGAGCAGCATTTAGCTTCAATCAGTTTGCTTTCTGTAATTAGACCTAGGTTATATAGGTATAACTACTGCAGTAAAATTTAAAAAATTATCAGAAATGACTCCTAACTTTTTGTATCTAACATGAACTTGTGCGTGGGTTACTAATGTTTCGTTAAGAGTTAAGTTTAATATATAATTAGAGCTTACACTTCTTCAGCTTTGGATAAAGTATTGAATCTTTCAAAATATGCAACGAATTCTTCTCTTGCAAGAATGCCATTCTTATTAGGGATAAGAACATCCAGAATTTGCTCAATAGTGGAGTCTTCAATTTGATCGAGACCTTTAAGATGCGCCTCCAAGTCCTCCCTGGTTATATAGCCTGATTGACCAGGATCGGCGTTGTCAAAAAAAGCAATCGCTTCATTCATTTAGATTCAATTAAATTTCTTATACGTTTTAGCTTGACGGAGCTATTATAATTTGTTCGTTGAGTAGCATGTGGTGATTTGTGCCAAATTAAAGTTGCATTAAGAACTATTTCGGCACAATGATACTTATTGTGTTTTTAAACATAAATAACTTTACCTACTGAACAATACACCCACGAGTTTATTGCGGTCACAATATTTTATGGGATGCATTAATTTTTGACGTTATGAGCAATCATACATATTGTAGTAGAATGGTTTTGAAAATTGCACAGCCTCGTTAACAATGAGTTAATAGACGAAATGTTAATAAAATACATTATTACGTATTTATAGGTCTACCTCAGACCATAGGAGCATAAAAATATAGAGAGAATTCTTTACAACTTTCTTGAGAGTGATTACTGGAAATTTTTTCGAGCTCAGGGATAGGATTGTGTAGCATTTGCTAGTTTTTTTCAATGGCGTCGCAGTTCTTATTTAGGCGACAAAGCTAAACTTATCCCAAATTCAAATTGTTTATTAATTAATAGCTGTTTTATTGTTTGTAATTTACATTTATTTATATTTTGGTTTAACCCAGTTGTTACTAACGGCACATGAGCGTGACAAACTGTTTTCAGGGCTAATTCAAATTTTAAATAGGAAACGCAAAAATGAAGCAAACAGCATTTTTAAGAAAAAAAAATTATACGGACAATGATTTAGGATTTCCAAACCAAACAACCTCTCTGTTTATTTAAGTTTTTCTATCATTTTAGGGTATTACCAAGTCTTCGAAGCTTTCTTCGACCATTGAAACAACATTGAAACGTTTTTAAAATCTTCTCTGAATTTGAAATGGTTTCATTGCGAGCAATCTTGAATCAAAAGCCTTAAGAGATTGAAAAGTATACGAACCCATACCATAGCAAGAAATAGGAACATATATGTCTATCTTATTCTAATAAACACAAAATAATTGGTGTGGTATACCAGGCACTACATATCTGAAATTTTGATACGCTTGAATGAATGAAAATAATGTAAACGCATTGTAATTATAATAAATTTGACAAAATTTGTATCAATTTACAAATGCTTCATTTAGCAAATCGCTTATTAAACAATAGATACATGCTTTCTTGTTACTTGTTTGATATTTTTTTTCAAAATGATGACCTTAATTATTACTATTAATGATTATAAAATCACTTAAGGCTTTTTAAATTGATATTTTTATTTGTGTGCATTTAGAGCCATCATTTTGCAAACATGCATTCATTTCAAACACTATTATAAATTTTTAAATCTCATAGTACTTCAGCTAATTTCAAAGAGGAACATCGAGTACATATGCAGAAACGACTTTAGAATTATTCGAAAACAGTAAATAAACTCATAAGCATAAATTTAACGCTTTATTTTCTATCTGTTGAATCTTGTTTGTAAAATTTGGAACCACTCCATTTGATTCAATTATTGTTTTTATTTTGGTTTAAGCGTATTACAAGTAGAGAATATTAGTAATGAAACAGATTCGCAACAGCAATTAACAAAAAACTCCCTAATACAAGTGCATAGAAACACCTTAAGCTGTTCAGGATTTTCGTAAAACTTATAAAAAATTTCTAAGATGTTCATAACTGGAAAACTAATAAAGATATCCAAAATCGGAACTAATAGTTGATGGTCCGGTTCTGAAAAATTCAGCCTGTATCCATCCCTAGTTGGTTTCCATGAACTCTAAATCTTATTATTGCATGAACGTTAAGTATTGAAAGAATTTATATATTTTATAAAAAAAATTATATATTCAAGTATTTCTAGCACATCAATAAAATTTAGTTCACATTTTCAACATTAAATTCAATCGTTTTCACCAGTAGTAGGTCCCAGTGGTATAAAAACTACGGTCGGTTCGGTTCTTTTCGATATCACTCAAAATACTGCGGTATCGGTATGACTAAAAACAAAAAAGTTTGAGTCCAACACGCTTCCCAAACATATAAATGTGCTTAGTTTTATCCACAACACTTGCCACCAATGTTTTGGCCCGCGTACCGACTGCTCCAGCAGTAGCCACGAACCATCGATTCTGTGTAGTACCATTTCTAGTACCAAAATACATCACCTTAGAACTTGAGGGCTCATCTCCTTTGTTTACAGCTCTGCACAACGTTCACATCCACAAATAAAATACCGATAAATTTATTAAGCAAACTACCGCGTTATAGGGTTCGGTATCGGTATACTGGCGGCCCAAACCAATAGATGTGTCGATATATCACGATTTCTAAATTTGATGATTGGCGTGGAGAGGATTCTTTGCAATTTGGAAAAGTTGTTTGTCCTCTTAAAAGAACACCAGTCTGCTTAAAGTTAAGTTCTTTGTAATATACTTGATTTTCTTCAACAGGGTCAACACTTTCATATATTTTTAAAGTTTAGCAAAGTTAGTGAGCCCGGATTAAAAACATTAGGCTGACACTCCTGTGATTTGGTAGTCAAGTGGTCATGCTAATTGGAATTAATTATTTGTTTCAAAATAATGTTATTTTTTTAAAAAATTTAACAAAATTCTTATTATTGGATAATGTTTTAACAAATAAATTTTTAATTTGGTAACTGGATTTTGGACATAGAAATTGGATGGTTAATAATTTTTTTCAATCACTTCATTTTAGCTTATTAAGTCAAGTTGAATGGAAGCAAGGTGTACACTTTGAATGGAAGCCGTTTTTGTGGCTCAAGCTCGTTGTCAACGAGTCGTTGAGCCCTTATTAGTTATACAATTGGTTTTGTATTAAAGCTCATTAAAATAAATGCTAAGTTGAGAATTTGATTTGTATTTCTGTTATTTACTTTATACTAACAGTTAGACTTTTGTTGTTTTTTAATACTGTGCTTTAGATAGAATTGCAAATCAATTTTATCAAAATTGTTTTGCATTTGTATTATAATTAGAAAAAAACAATTTCAAAATAATAGATTTGGGACGATATGGGACGTGATCATTGAGGAGGAAACGAAATCCGAAGGATGGGTGGGAACTGCTTGCAGAAAGTTGCCCCACTTCCATCCTGGTACTGACCCAAAAAAACTTACAAAGTTTTGAAAGCATTAATATGTTATGCTACATATATATATATATAGATTACTATGTTCACTGAAATTAAAATTTTAGTAGAAACCCAACTTATTTTATATAATAGATGGATTACAAAGAATACATGGTTTTGGATCATTTTCTGGTGATCGAAATTTTTCATTGCATTTTGATTGCTAAAATCAGTGTATGTAATTTAATCGTTTGTGTTACGAGGTGCTAAAGTATTTCTGCAAGTTTATTTGAATTATTGATATTTTAATATATTCGCATGGCTTTTAAGATATACCGATATTTGCAAAGACTTGAAAGCGCAAACAATCATTTACAATTGGTAGAAAGGCATGCATTTGGCTCAAGTAAAAGTTTTGTAAGTATAACTCTTAGCTTAATAAAAGAGCAATGAACAAATCCCCGGATGTTATTAACCGTCAAGTTGTACGGGACAATATGCAAATGAAGGGCTATTAAGTCATATAGATTCGTCAGTGCGCAGGCACAAGAGGACATCATAAAGATAATGGCAAGAAAACAAATGCTTCAATGTGATTGGCTGCAATTTCTTATTGATGAAATCATTCTAAATAATAATTTGAAAGCGCAGTAAAAACATTGAGTTCTCACCAGTAGTATACTTGTAGCAGCTATCAGATAGCAAGCCGCATAATCTTTGAGACCCATGAGCATGAGCTTAAGATCAGAGCCAAAACGCTAATAAAAAATTTCACCATATATATATATATATAAATACAAAGCCACAATAATTCATTTCCTCCAAAATTTTTGGAAAAAGAGGTTTCCTATGTATGAGTTTCAAGTTGCTAACAATTAAGTTTCATATTATCGCCTATATGTTTTTTTGTATCCAGTGCCCTGTAGAATTTTTAGAGTTGTGTATCTATCTATCTATTTATATATGTATCTATCTATCTATTTATATATGTATGTATCTATCAATATATATATATACATATATATATATATATATATATATATATAATAATATCAATAGTAAATTGTATTTGTCTAAACATTTTTATATTGTATTTGAAAATAACTAAAGATTATATTAATATTGCCAAAACATTAAGCAACTACTTGCTAGTTCAAAAATAACCTGCATGTTTCAGATATTCTAAAATTTATATCTAAAAATTTGAAAGAAATTAAAACAGATAATTTTATTTGAATNGCTTGTCATGTAGAACCATTCAATGAAGCTCGTTTTAGCTCGATATTTTTTTTAAAATATTGCGCTCTCAGCATTTTTTGCATAGCTCTCCTTATTAATTAATAAACATTTTAAAATAAGATTATAAAAAAAGCTATATTTAATGAAAAAATCTGAAAAATCTGCAGCATAAACAAATTAAAAAGCAGAACAATAAATTTCCTTGACTAAATAAAGACTCGTGTTGGGCTTGTTGAATATCGAATGCAGTACTCAAGCTCAGCTCGGCTCGTTGAAAAGTCTGATTTCGCGTTTGTTTGACTTGATAATTCAAATTCTGAATGGAGTGGATGATTTTCATCTCTCTGAATTTTATCAATTGTAACCTGAAATCGCCGTATAAACATATCATTTATCTGATTTGCATACCAACTTTTTTTAATTGTCGTAAATTTCTGAAGCAAGTTTAGTGGTCTTCTTATTCGTTTTCTTTGATTTTGTGTTATTGCAGAAACCCATAATTCTGCAGCATATAAGTAGTGTGGATAATTCCTATCGTCGTTTAGATGTGTTAACAGAATGACGTAGATTTTATATGAAAATTAATTTTTCTAAGCACATGCTGCACATGAAAATCACACCTTAATCTTTATCAATGTACACAGCAAGATTTTTATATTTTTTCGTATTTCTTCAGCATTTTCAATTTTCAGACTACTCTTAATTACTTCATTGATAATTATGAGGTATGTTTGGGTGAGCGATTACAAGGTCAAAAGTCAATGCCATTTAAATTAGTAGGCTACGTTTTTCAGATTCTTTTATTATTAGGTTAGCAGTCTTTTGATAAAATAGAAAATCCGTTAAGGCGGTTGCATGTTGAATATTACCAATTAATCTCATATCGTCTGAATGCTTGGAAATGTCAAATTTAATATTACTTGCAAATGTTGGAGTTAATGTCAAACTTAGATTTTACATAAGATTTATGTTCCCAATTGGATTTTCATAGGAGATATTATAATGTTTTGGGTTAGTATTATAAGCAACATCTAACTGACATATAACGTAGGGACAGATTGACACTTTTCTACAAGATTTTCTAAGTTCTAGCTGCTTAATGACTGATTGGCATTCCCTATTTCAACAATATAAGCACGAAGATATCTTGCAATGCATTTCTGAATTGTGCTTAAAAGCAGTGAATTGACCGATCTTTTACAACGATTAGGAGGTAGGCAGATGTTGATAAGAATAACTACTGAGTAACCCACAAGGTAAATCTGCTGAACGACAAATAATGGCTAATAATTCAACATCATTTTTTGATAATTGTAAAAATACTTTTGAATTATTCCTTCCCTATAGCTTTCTTTCCTCCACCTGAAGATTTATGCTAAAATTTATGAGATTTATATCTTCGCTGTGCAGGTAATAATTTTTAAGATTAATCTCTTCATCGATTATGCGCTATGATAATTTATAGTTTCCTGTAGCATTATCACATCGTATTCGTTATAATTTATCAAGTAATCAAGATCTTAAAATTTTGATAATATACCGTTAATATTATTTGATAATATTAGTGGCAATGGGTTAAGCTGACTTGTATTGGGAGGTAAAGAAGACAAATTTACTTTTAGTCAGTTGTCTTGGAAGCCCATTTATCATTTTGATTAACATAGAGTTTAAGATTTAGAATCTTTTCCAACAAATTTTGCAGCCTGGATCAGTTCCCGTCTTTTCATTAAGCATTCGTTTTATATAATATTTTATTCCATCTTACTTAATCTTTTTGAAACATAAACCAAAACTGAAAAGGAGAACTACTTATTTTTCAGCTTTTTGGCATTATCAATAATAATTTTTACTTGGATAGGCTCAGTGAGCCTATTCAAGATTGCCCGTTTTTTATTTGAGTATTATTTACCAATTTGGAAGATGTCAGATATATAATGAGTACAAAAATCCGGGTTTATTTGTGGCAACAGTTTGGAAATATTCTCACGATCATCATTTCGCTTCGAGTTACAACTAAGGAAAACCTGAAGTTTCAACTCACTAGCATGATTTGATATAATCTTTTCTCGTACAGGATTTTTGACCATAGTTGAAGATGCGCTCTTTAGAATGTCAGAATATTTTTTGACTTCATTTAGAGTTGAGTTCATTTTTTTTCATTTATGTTCTCAAGCAAAGTTTTCCATGAAAAATTCATCACTACTCATCGCCGCTGCAATAAGTTCTTAAATTAATGCCAATGTTGAAAATTTTTTTATGAATTTATCTAATTTTATTCTTAAAACTTTCATGTGGTTAAGTTACTAGTCCAAGTCGGCTAAACTTGTCCAGGGAGCAATGCAGTTGTAGAACCTTCAATTTATGAGAATCAGTTTTTTCATACCCTCGTTAATCTTGCTATTTTTGTGTTTCTTTGTTTTTTCTGAAAGTGACTCTCCAAGTTTGTTACTTTCTATTTAGTACGCTTTTGATAAATGGAAATCCTCTTTCAAGTTTCTCTTGCGAATTGTCAATGACAACTTTGTATTTTCAAGCCAATCAACTTTCAAGTACGTCAGAAATTAATGAAAAGTAAGGCGACATTTTCTTTCAAAAATTATTTCTTAAATTAATAACTAGTTATGAATTAAATCATAAATAATTACGTAAATTTAATTTTACATAGTTGTCAGATTAAGTTTGCTTCCAAAATATCTACTTTAATTGCAATTCATTTTGGTTGCATACCTGGAAAAACATAACAAGAAGGCCAAATTTGAACATTTAGCAAAATAATGAGAATTAATAAACAACACATGAAAATGTTTAATTTACCAAACTATTTTTTAATAATAATAATAATAATAATAATAATAATAATAATAAACTTAAGTTCTTAAATAGAATTAAAAAACGAACAAGAAAAAAAATAACGAAAATATTAGTACCTGAATATGAGCAAAATTATTTTACATAATAGGTACACAAACTATTAATGTCAAATGAAATTGTTAATTCCATTAAACATTCACGAAGTTTCCCCTTAAATGTACTGTATTCATTGAAGAATGATATTTGCTTTTTGCAAATTAATATATGTGCAGCCCGGGGAGTCCGAATAAAAAAATTTTTATCAGAAGTAAATTTATTTGTCTTCTTTATAGAGAATAGATGATGACACGAATGTCTTGTTTCATATGAAAATTCAGCATATGGTACGTACATGTCTGAATTGATTTTCTTATCAAAATTGTCCACCAAAATAAGCAATCATTATACGTTCTTTTAAAGCATATTTCATATCTTGTTGCATATGTGTTGTTAGGAAATCAAAATGGTGAGCAATAGAGTATAACAGAATGTATATAACTTTTGTAAAGATTGAATTTTATTTTCTGAGTAGCATTAAAAGGAATAGTTCGTCTGAAATAATGAAATATCTTGAATGACTTTGATAGTTTTATATCCATTTTAGATTTCAAATATTTGAAGTGCAAAATAAATTATTATTGTTCAAGAATAGCCTTTGACCAGTGGCCTTAAATGTTATAATTTTTGTTTTGGATGTATGAAATTCAACTGAATTTAAGTAAGCCCAAGTTTAAAGAGAATTTATATCTTGTTGTAATAATTTAAAGTCAATTGAATTGTATAATTTTAAATCATCATTAAATAATAGGTACTCAGAGTGACTGATAGAATTGGAAATATCATTGATAAATATTAATAATAATAGTGGTCCTAACACATTTCCTTGTGGAACTCCACAAAGTTATTGGTTTTAGATTGGATAAATTGTTATCAATTCTAACTGTTTGAAATCGATTGAGTAAATAAGAAGTAAATAGCTTAATAAATGATTCATCAAAGCTAAATTCAGTAAGTTTTTCAAAAAAGTTTGTTATGAGGACTGAATCAAATGCTTTTCTTATGTCAAAATAGACAGCTGTGGTAGAAGTATTGCGGTTTGAATTTTCATAAATTGTGTCTAGAAAAGTTATTAGATTTGTAATTGTACTTCTTTTAGTAATAAAACCCTATTGTCTATTGCTAATTCTTTTTCTAATAATTGGATATATAATCAAGTAAGATTCTTTTAAGAATAAGAGTCATTTTCGGTAGAATGCTTATAGGACGATAATTTGAAGCCATTTTGGTAAATCAGATTTTAAAATGGGTGTCATATATGCTGTTTTCCAAGATTTTGGCCAGACATTGTTTTTGAATGTATGCAAATATAAATAGTTAAGAAATTTTCTTTATCTTAAGTAAGTTTAATAACAAATATAACACTGTTTACGTTTATACTATATTAACATTTAATGTAATTAAAATTCTATCAATGGTTCTATTTTGTAAGATAGCCATTTTATGTAAACGCCCATTGTGAAACAAAGATTTCAGGGAAGAGAAACATGGAATTGTTTCACCTTTTTCAAAAGTTTGATTTAATAGAATACTTGTTCAGAGAGTTTATGTTTCCTTACATTGTAGTCTGTAAGAAGGGGGTTTTAGAATTATCAAACTTCAGCCTGTACTTGGCTGGTATTTACTAGATCTTCTATTAAGTAGATTTATCTTCTATCTCGCATAGTCATTATTAGCAACCAATTTTACTGGTAAATATTAAAGTCAGCTTTGCTTAGTACTCCTGAAAAAAAATTGTATAAAATTAAAGGCTTCTAAGCTAATGCTTTAAAAATGGGAATTTGATTCGACAAAAACGAAAATATTTTGATACGTTATCAATGAGGAGAGAGTTGTTATTACTTATTCTGGAGTGTACTATATTTAAAGCAGCTCTGTATTTAGATGCCATAAATAACCAGTGGATGTCAAGCATGCCCCACAGTCAATATGGTGATTATACTTGCAAATTCGCTTTCTAATCTTATCAATACTTCCGAATTGACGAAATTATATTTAAGTCGCGCGCAATCGACAAATTTAGAGGAAAAAAGTCTATAATGTATTCCTTTATGAAATTCTAATTAGACTGGTGCAAACATACATATTTATATATACACTGAAACCTCATGAATATGCATTTAAGATTTGAGTTGCTGTTTGCTAGTATGAATACGCACTTAATGAGGATTAGGTGATACTAATACACTCGTCTGCTGTAAGTTAACTTCTGTTCATACATATTTATATATAACAATGAAACCTCATGAATATGCATTTAAATTTTAATCTACTCTTTGCTAGTATCAATGTACAGTTAATGGAGATTAGTTGATACCGTGCACTTCTCTTCTGTAAGTTAACTTATTTTCTGTATGTACTTGCAATTTTGGGGGACATTGTTTTCAAACCATTTACTACAAACTATGCAAGGCTTCCTTATTATTAACCTTAATATCTTACAATTCACTTGTCGACCATAAACTTCATATTTCTCTTTAATTTATCCATTAGCTTTTTACTACATAAAATAACAAACTTTAGTTTTAATAGCAATAAGGCCAGATTCCTTAAGACATCTTTCAACGTCATTTATTTTACATATTTATAGCTATCTGAAACCTCGCTATACTTGGGGTAATTTGAGACGTTATTCTGCTTATATTTCCTAAATGAAATTATATAGTTTATAGAAAGTATAACAAATGTATTATAATTTTATTGAAAAATATTTTTTTAGAATTTTCCTAAATCTCGTGTAACATAAACTTAAATTAATTAAGAATATTCTCTCATACACAGTTTTATAAATATATATATATATATATATATATGTATATATATGAGGAATATATTTATACATTTCAAGATTTTATCAAACATATTGAACTCACATCTCTGCATGCAATGTGCATTTTGAAATTTTACAAAGATAAGCTGTACTTTTAGTTCATTTGCATCATAAGTTTACTCTTCTTTTTCAGGTATTTTTGTTGTTTGAAAATAAAGTTGAAAAACTTCTACTGCAGTCATGTATGTATGCATCTCCAATTAGTCAAACCAATCGAATTTTTATTTAAGGATGGAAATGTTGTTAGAAAAGCATTGCAAAACACATTTTTAAGTTTGGTAAAATAATATATAAAAAATGTTTATCAAGAGAATGATATTTGATATGATATTTTGGTATTGAGATTTACAACATAAACATTAAAAATATTTTAAAAAAATCGTTTATCTTAGTAAATGAAACTTGTCTATAAGAGTGTTTTTAATTCTTTAATTTGAAGGAAAATATTATCCTTTATTTAATCAAGCTTTTGAAATGTTACAGGTTTCTTCACCTCTACATTAACCATTTGTGAACATTGATATGTGAAATTTGAATCTATAATGTGTAATAACATCATAGAATTATAATTAGTTTTTAGAAATGTTTTTGAAGTGCACGAATACAACTTAATGTTTCTCCATTTCTGTCAAACCTTGAATTGTAGTGTCAGTGAATTCTATAACTGTACTGGGAAACTTTCATTGATATGGGATAAAACAAAATTGCACAATCATAAATGTTACACACGATATCTTAAGCATAATATATTTTTGAAAACTAACTATTTACAAGCTATTTCAATCTTAGTTTTACAAATATAAAAGCTTATATATATATATATATATATAT
>CABFPE010000003.1:1145327-1162125 GCA_900660155.1 Hofstenia miamia | reverse complement strand
TATATATATATATATATAGAAAAGTGCATGTAAAATGGAAACATAAAAACATTGAACACAAAATTTGTGAATGAAAAAATAATATTCTTACATTTATTCTATAATACACTTAACTATATTTGTGTAAAACCTTTCTGAAATAATGTTTTAGGAAAATTTGTTGTTTGAAATGTTTTTAAAAGAAATATCATTTCTATCGATTTAGAATCTTTGGACTAAACGTTTTTAAAACAGTTTGACTTAGAACAATTTTCACTTATAAGGAAAGCTACTAAATGTTCTATGCAAGGTTACTTTCAACAACAGTTTATTTAAAATAATAAAGCCATTGTTAGTTTGGTTGGGCTGGGAAGTTTGGTAGCTAAGAACAACACTTTGATCGACATTTTTTCTAAATTTTTGCAATGAACAAGAACTCAAATCTAGTTATGCATGTTACTTGAATTGAAATATTTATATGTGACGGAGTTTCAATGTTATTACATATGTTGTTGACTGTTTTCTTGAAATGTATTAAAATTTATGTTTGTACGCATTAAGCTATAGTCATATATAACAATGAATTTTAGTAAGCAATTACCATAGGGATTTTAGAATTGGAGAAATAATGACTAATCAATTGTGCATCGCTAAAAGTTATTTTCTTAACTACTTACTTATTTCAAATTACAGGTTTAAAAGAACTTTATGATATAGATAAACAAAGTATTTACTTTCGAATGTTTTTAAACAATTTGAATTTAAATATTTTCCCAAAAAAAATTAAGGTGAGTCATAGCACAGTTCAGCTTTAGAATTGATTGCATATGATGTATTAACCAAAATTTCAAATATTTCTCTAATCCAGTAAAACAAATTTCCTAATGTTCTCTCTCTGATTTATCTAGTAATCTCATTTTTCGGGATAACGAAAGATGGGATTTTAAAAACAAGTGATTTGAGAATTCAAAATTTCATTTATTGGATTTGTTATGCCTAAGAGGGTTAATATGCAACTAAGAAGAACATATAATAGGCTCTACGAATTTGGTGGCCATTTTGATGTATATTTTTTATTTTTCTTTCTAATATAGCTCAAGACTGATTATTTGCTTTACTAAATGGAAATCACATTAAGCATTATAGACACTTAAACTACATAAATGTGCTTACATGAAAGCACCTGTTTTCATCTTTTTCCAGCTGAAAAATGATTTCTTATTAACTACTTCATTCAAAAACGAATTTTAAAAATTGATGATTTAATGTTCTGAAAGCAAACTCCATTATGATATGCATGGCCTAATAGGCTTATATTTATCTGCATTCTAGATAATTTCAAACCCAATTCATTGGTTTATAGTATATTAATTGTACAAGCTTTTTCATGAAACTAATTTCAATGCTAAAAACTAAAAGAAGGTTTTCATAAAGAATTACAGTTGGTGTGAAAATAAAGTTCGCACTTTTATCAACGCATCTGCACCTAACAATGTCATAAAAAAGGAAATTAAAGCGACAATTAGAAAATAAACTCTAGATCAAGATTCAAGTGTGCATGAACGCTTCATTAAATAGTTAAAATGAAACGTCTTTCTAAAAAATGATATTGAGACGCATCCCTGCGGATTAAGAGTGAATTTAATGCAATCAGTATTAACCAATCAAAATCATATCTGAATTATTGGTGAATAATTTTTGCAATAATTCGAATGCGTTTGTGATAATTTTGAAATATTAATTTCATAAAATTATATAGCTTTTGCTCGAATAAATGCTTTTCATATGAAAAAATTATTCGCTGAATCTGGTTTACTCAGGCTTTGCTGGTAAATATAAGAATACAAATTGAAAAAACCGTTTTAGCGGAATGGTAAACTACTTAAGTTAATACAAAATAATTTTTGTTGTGATATTTTAAAAATATATTTTCAGTACTTACATAGATAGCTAAATATAATATTTAGTTATCTATGGTAATTATTATTATAAAATATGCTTTTTACAATTCTATGTATAATATGATTGTAAAAGTACACTAATAATTTCTGACTCTTTTTATTTCATAATTTTAATATAATTATCAAATGCATGAATTATTTTGAAAAAATATTTGAAAAATCATCAAGTAATTGTTGCTTATAGTTTATTNAATATATATATATATATATATATATATATATAGAAAAGTGCATGTAAAATGGAAACATAAAAACATTGAACACAAAATTTGTGAATGAAAAAATAATATTCTTACATTTATTCTATAATACACTTAACTATATTTGTGTAAAACCTTTCTGAAATAATGTTTTAGGAAAATTTGTTGTTTGAAATGTTTTTAAAAGAAATATCATTTCTATCGATTTAGAATCTTTGGACTAAACGTTTTTAAAACAGTTTGACTTAGAACAATTTTCACTTATAAGGAAAGCTACTAAATGTTCTATGCAAGGTTACTTTCAACAACAGTTTATTTAAAATAATAAAGCCATTGTTAGTTTGGTTGGGCTGGGAAGTTTGGTAGCTAAGAACAACACTTTGATCGACATTTTTTCTAAATTTTTGCAATGAACAAGAACTCAAATCTAGTTATGCATGTTACTTGAATTGAAATATTTATATGTGACGGAGTTTCAATGTTATTACATATGTTGTTGACTGTTTTCTTGAAATGTATTAAAATTTATGTTTGTACGCATTAAGCTATAGTCATATATAACAATGAATTTTAGTAAGCAATTACCATAGGGATTTTAGAATTGGAGAAATAATGACTAATCAATTGTGCATCGCTAAAAGTTATTTTCTTAACTACTTACTTATTTCAAATTACAGGTTTAAAAGAACTTTATGATATAGATAAACAAAGTATTTACTTTCGAATGTTTTTAAACAATTTGAATTTAAATATTTTCCCAAAAAAAATTAAGGTGAGTCATAGCACAGTTCAGCTTTAGAATTGATTGCATATGATGTATTAACCAAAATTTCAAATATTTCTCTAATCCAGTAAAACAAATTTCCTAATGTTCTCTCTCTGATTTATCTAGTAATCTCATTTTTCGGGATAACGAAAGATGGGATTTTAAAAACAAGTGATTTGAGAATTCAAAATTTCATTTATTGGATTTGTTATGCCTAAGAGGGTTAATATGCAACTAAGAAGAACATATAATAGGCTCTACGAATTTGGTGGCCATTTTGATGTATATTTTTTATTTTTCTTTCTAATATAGCTCAAGACTGATTATTTGCTTTACTAAATGGAAATCACATTAAGCATTATAGACACTTAAACTACATAAATGTGCTTACATGAAAGCACCTGTTTTCATCTTTTTCCAGCTGAAAAATGATTTCTTATTAACTACTTCATTCAAAAACGAATTTTAAAAATTGATGATTTAATGTTCTGAAAGCAAACTCCATTATGATATGCATGGCCTAATAGGCTTATATTTATCTGCATTCTAGATAATTTCAAACCCAATTCATTGGTTTATAGTATATTAATTGTACAAGCTTTTTCATGAAACTAATTTCAATGCTAAAAACTAAAAGAAGGTTTTCATAAAGAATTACAGTTGGTGTGAAAATAAAGTTCGCACTTTTATCAACGCATCTGCACCTAACAATGTCATAAAAAAGGAAATTAAAGCGACAATTAGAAAATAAACTCTAGATCAAGATTCAAGTGTGCATGAACGCTTCATTAAATAGTTAAAATGAAACGTCTTTCTAAAAAATGATATTGAGACGCATCCCTGCGGATTAAGAGTGAATTTAATGCAATCAGTATTAACCAATCAAAATCATATCTGAATTATTGGTGAATAATTTTTGCAATAATTCGAATGCGTTTGTGATAATTTTGAAATATTAATTTCATAAAATTATATAGCTTTTGCTCGAATAAATGCTTTTCATATGAAAAAATTATTCGCTGAATCTGGTTTACTCAGGCTTTGCTGGTAAATATAAGAATACAAATTGAAAAAACCGTTTTAGCGGAATGGTAAACTACTTAAGTTAATACAAAATAATTTTTGTTGTGATATTTTAAAAATATATTTTCAGTACTTACATAGATAGCTAAATATAATATTTAGTTATCTATGGTAATTATTATTATAAAATATGCTTTTTACAATTCTATGTATAATATGATTGTAAAAGTACACTAATAATTTCTGACTCTTTTTATTTCATAATTTTAATATAATTATCAAATGCATGAATTATTTTGAAAAAATATTTGAAAAATCATCAAGTAATTGTTGCTTATAGTTTATTCCATCTTCCTAAGTAGGGCTAAGGAGATGACCTTATATAATTATGTGCTGACCTCAAACATTGGCACAATATTACAAATGTATTAAACTTAAAAACTATTTTTACTAAAATATTTTGTCTAAGAGAAGCTATTACTAAAGCTATTTTTTGAAATAAAATTTTATTATTGTATTGGCTGGGAAAATTGGTTTTCATTTATTTAGAAATGGAATTTTAACAAGTTTTTTTTGAAAAATTCGCCAAATTAAAATTTAGATGACACGATTTTGTTGAAAACAATTACAAACATGATTTGAAATATTTGTGATAATCTCAATCAATAGTCTACTGGTGATCCACTAGTGGACTACTGGTGGCCAAATAACACACTATAGGTTAAGAAGGGCCTTTATTGGATACGGACAAAGACGTACTACTGGTACGGGTAGTCCATATGGGTAGCGAAATTATCGTGAAAATTTGTTGTTCTTGTAAGATTTTGAAATCAGAAAATCACTGCTTTGAACTATATTATTGATTGATGTGAATTATCTATCTACCTATTTTTCCTTCAATATATATTTATGGGAAAAAACTTACATTTACTTAGATTTATAACATAAATTACAAAATAGCACATAAAATATGAGCTAAGTAACATAAAAATATAACTACTCAATCAATGTAAGAGAGCTCCATTTTCATTGAAATGTGGCTTTCTAATATTGCATTGATAAAAATATCAGGGCTAAATTGACTTTATAGTAGTAAATTTGAACTTCTTAGTGACGTCAACAAAAGTAATTGGTTTTTGATGTAGTCTGCATTGCTAGCTGTTATGACTGTCTAAGTATCGATTCATAAGAACACATTTGATGCCTTATTTCTGTTCCATCGGGTCATATTAGTTAATTAACATTTAAGTACAAGGCGTACCCGCCTTAGGCTACGGACACTGACAAACTAACTGGCTTGTTTTTATAGGTGCCGGATACGGGGATGAGCTCTGCCTTATATGGCTGGTGATAGGGTACGGAATTTCTTGAGTAAAAAATCGGGTTTATTGAGTAATAAATTGAGTCTAAAATAGCTAAAAATTGAGTTAAGAATTGAGTTAAAAATCGGAAGAGACAACAAATTTATTGAATGTTTACATTCCAAATACAAATACAATTCCATTTTAAGTGTTCTACAGTATAACGTTCTCATTGAGGGGACAACAGTCTTCGAAACATCGAGAAAAATCTCTCGACTTCCACGCTGACCAATGGCGCAAATTTCATTTTGACGACCTGGTTTGGAGACATCGTGAAGTTTTCGACATGTTCACCTTTCTGGACCGACGCAATGTTGCGAAATATGCCAAGATCAGGGTTTTTGATCAAAATTTCATGATACTTTTTTCTATACTTTGCCAATTTAGCAATGCTTGGCTTTAAACTACAACGTACAACCGCTGTGCACAATAATCCCCTACACTATGTTTTAATACCCAATGTATTAAACTAGCATCGTCACAGCNTTCCAAAGTTTCCCTTTCTTCCAAGATTTTCATGTTACGTCGGAAACTACGAGGTGGCATTTTCACCCGTTTCGACAGATATTCACGGTTGGTGGAGTCGTTGACATAGAGAAATTCAAGTAAATCGCGTTTCGCTTGCATTTCAAAATTTTGTGTTGAAGAATGATGTGTAGCATTTTCACCAGCTAAGAATCTGTCAATTGATTCACACGCGACAAAGTCTGTTCAACGTGCTAACTTTTTTATGTTTGCCACATTACGCCAAAATTTGCCTCTTTCGAGCTATACGCATTTTTCAAAAATATTGCCGCGGCCATTTTTTTTGAACCAAGGTATAAAATTATATATATATAAATACATCAACGGAACCGTATTTGTTTCCCATATCTACAAGCGATTGTGCCATAGATAAGAATCCCGTACCAGTAGCCACGCTTAGGGTCCGGAATTTCTTGAGTAAAAAATCTGGGTTTATTGAGTAACAAATTGAGTCTAAAATAGCTAAAAATTGAGTTAAGAATTGAGTTAAAAATCGGAAGAGACAACAAATTTATTGAATGTTTACATTCCAAATACAAAATACAATTCCATTTTAAGTGTTCTACAGTATAACGTTCTCATTGAGGGGACAACAGTCTTCGAAACATCGAGAAAAATCTCTCGACTTCCACGCTGACCAATGGCGCAAATTTCATTTTGACGACCTGGTTTGGAGACATCGTGAAGTTTTCGACATGTTCACCTTTCTGGACCGACGCAATGTTGCGAAATATGCCAAGATCAGGGTTTTTGGTCAAAATTTCATGATACTTTTTTCTATACTTTGCCAATTTAGCAATGCTTGGCTTTAAACTACAACGTACAACCGCTGTGCACAATAATCCCCTACACTATGTTTTAATACCCAATGTATTAAACTAGCATCGTCACAGCAGGCGATATTACTCAGAAAAACTATTGTGGTTTCCCCTTCGCTAGACAACATTTCTGAGAAATGCCGGTTTATTGAGTTAAAATTGAGTTATTGAGTTATTGTCTGAAAATTGAGTTATTGATTGAAAACTTGAGTATCAAGAAATTCCGGACCCTAGCTGGTGAACATTTTTTAAACTACAAGAGAAATTCATATTTATTTTATGTATAATGACAATAAGTATACAAATCTATCAGAATGTGGATTATTAACTTATATTTAAAAGTAAGCATAATTTTTAAATAGGCAAGATATTCCTCACACTATTATCTCTAATTCTTAGCAGTGGTTCAAATGTGGTGGCAATAAGATGCTATAAATGGTAGATAATAAACTCAATACAGTTGATATATTTGGGGGCTTTTCTGAATTAGATTTTTTTGAAATTTGAATCAATTTTAAAACAAACTCATAATTAATAATAGGAAATTTCTATGAAAATTTTATGAAAAATCTTTGTTTAATGTTTGAGACAGAAAAAAGGATTGAAATTTGATTGCATTTCCAAATCGGAAAACTTGCAAAAACTATGTTGTAATCATTTTAACACACAAGTCTTGTCACAGGAATCTTTTAGAAATTCAAGACAGTTGGAGAAGAAAGGCTTTGTTATTGGCATAAAGATACATGTATATTGATGCACATCATGTATCACGCTTTTCGCTAATACTAATATTATATATATATATATATATATATATATATTGTGGTAATTTGAAAAATTACAAGCAAAGAATTCAATAGTTTTAATTTTTCTAAAGAATGAATTGTGGGATTAATTAGTTTAAGGTGATGATTCATATCTAATTACCGCGAATTACCGCTTAGTTGATATTTTCTTAAGTGACGAAGTCCAAATTAATTGTGGTGCAGCAAATGGAGATTAAACAAATTAAAATTGACAGGCATTTAAGTTGGTACCCATTGACTTCAACAACTAATTCATAGACAGTAATTGTTAATCTTTTTAATTAAATCATTAAGACTCTAAAATTTATGTAAATTTTACTGCGAACTATTTAGTTTTAGCGGTTTTTAATTTTTTAAGTGAAAGTCATTAATTGAAAATCTTTAAATTTGAATTAGGGCTTTTGTTATGAGCAATAACGCTAGAAAGTGCAATTCATGGAAAAACTTTTTCAGCATTAGTTATCAGTACAGTAAAATAGAAAACGTTTTAAAAATTATGTATAGTGAAAACTAAGTCATGTAATAGAAACTTTTATTTATAAGAATTTTATAGAAAATTTGAATTTTATGATTCTTCAAAAATCAAAATTTTAAGGACGTAGTTATTCTTATATTTCCAGTGTTGGCCAATGTATTGAGACGCCATATTTTACACAATATTTTTGTAGAGATTGTAGGGGTGTAGTTTTGAAATTTTTGATAATAATAATATTTTTGAGGTTAATTAATATTAAGGACATCTTTGTGTTACGTTTTTTAAGACTTCTCTTTAGAGAATGCTGAAACGTTTTTCCTAAATATTTTTTCCTTGTCGAATACACTCTATTCCTTTTGATGAGGAATCTTATAAATTATTTGATAATGTACAATTAAATTTTATGTTCAATAGATATTAAAGAAGAAAACTTTCAAAAGACTGCGTTCTAGTTAAGGAATTCATTTTATACTTAAGTTCACAACATTAAAATAACTTTTTTATTAAAATTAATTTATATCTATATATTAGCAATTTGAATTAAGTTGTTGACATCCTATTCGACCTAGGGTTTCTTGGGCTCCTCAGGCCTGGGGATAAAGAATTACCTCCCCTCTTCCTATCTAATTGTCGATTGGGTTAAGATATTACAGCAAACCATTGCCCAAATATTCTTCATATCAGCAATTTGGAATGCTAAGAAATGAAATTCCATCAATATTTTGATTTCAACATTTAAAATTTGGGTATTTAATTAAATATATTGAATTATGATTTTAGCAGTTGGAATTGATGGAATCTATATCTAAATGATCAGAAATAATTTTCTTTCACATTTAAAGTCAGTTTGGAGAAAATGGAAGACTACTCCCGTTTGAAATAAATACCATACATAAATGAGCAGAATTTTAGAAAGCTAAAAAATCTCATCAAGTCTTCATCACGTTTTGAACAACAATCAAAATATTATAGAGGCTAGAAAATTCTGCTCCCGATTGAGGATTACCTTGTAAACGAAATAGAGAATCGTGAAACAAAAAACATAGTACAAAATGGTATACAGACCAACATTATAATTCTTAAGAGATTTTGCAATTTCAGTAACTCAAATGGTGTTATTTCAAACACATAATGATAAATGCTTGTAAAAAAAACAAGCTTAGTGATTGTAAAAATGTCCAAAGATTGTTGAAAAATAAACCAACTATTATCATTTGATTAATTACCAAATCAAAAATTACTTTACAAAATTATGTCGAAATTGAATGCAAATAAGAATGTTTAGATTTTATATTTAAGAGTGAGAATTTTTTATTTCGTAAATATTGAGAAAGAAAAGCATCGTTTTTCTTTTTGAATTTCGGATGTTTATTTTGCGTATAAAAGTCTGCTAATCGAATTTCAAAGAAAGCGGCGGAATTTTAATTGTTCAGAAAGATTGGAAGTCCGCGGGCCACTTGTCGTTTCTCTGCGTTCAATTTGAAATTAAACGATTATTTGGAGAGAGCTGCGGCCGGAATGGGATCGATTGATTGCGGCTATTTGCCTCTTACGCCTTTGATTTATCGAGGAGATCCGGTTGGAAATGAAACGTTAGCTGAGGCAAGCATCTGCGACCACCTAAAGCTTGAGGGGAGTCCGGTTGTGTCGTGTCAATCAGTGAAAGAAAGCATTAGCACCTCTTTTCGGCGAATGATTAATTAAAACAAAAAACTTTTGCCACCTCATCATGCAACATTTTCCCAATTCATTTTTTCACAACTATTGCAATATTTGAGAAAATCGCAAGAATTCAATAGCTTTGCAAATTTATTGAAAATCTTAATTCTAAAATTATTTATTGATTTATAATGATAAATTGAGGGAGTCAAAATTGTCTAAGTTTAAATTATATAATTATGCTATACAATAGCAGCAAATATATATATATATATATATAAAACTTTATATTTCTAGAGTACCGTTCATATTTTTAAATATTTTTATGGAGTTAGGACATACTTGTTTTCATGAGAACTAAGTTCATTTAAAAACATAACGGTTTTCAAACAATTTTCTTCATGTCTATAGTGAACTTTTAGAGTTCGTGGGATATTGATTTTGCAAAGTGTATTGCACTTGAAAAAACTTACTATTCTTTATGAAAACTGCAATTTTTTGAAATTCATTAAATGACGCCTGATGTTCAGATAATCATGAGTTGGAAATTCCATGAGAGCAACAGGTAGCCCTAGGTATTTCATTTTCTGTAGATAGACCGCCCAATCGTAGTTGAAATGCAGAGTGCACAATGACCGATTTCAAAAAATGACTCGATACATTAAGGCTAAGCTCCAATCCTAAAAGTAGTCTATTGATTTTGTATAAAGTTAACATCCTAGAATTATTTAGCTCCAGTATATTCATCATCAAATTATTTAATGCCAGCTATATATGAATAGTTATTTAGATATCTACTTCTTTATTTAGTTAGGATTGATGTAGGCCCAACAAACTTTCTATTGTGCTTGAATAATTTAATAATTAATTGTTGAAATTACAACAGTTGATTTACTAAAAGTGGGCATTGCCTGTTTGATTTTTCCTTCATTTAATTTTTTCATGTTATTTATCAATAATTTTTTTCACAGGTGTGATTAATAACAAGAACTAGAGACTTTAGTCGTTTATCAAATTGACTGCCTGGGGTCATAGCTAAATTCAATAATAATGCCAGATTATGCAGTCTACCCAAAATATTTTGTCTAATTGCTTTGATAAATTTTAATTGTTGCACAGCTGTGCAAAAATAAATTATTCCAAATTCAACCATCTTGAACTATTTTCCTGCCTGGTAGTTGATAAAACCTTTTTATTATTATGTTTAAGTCATTAAGTAAAACTACCTTAGAAGCCAATTCACCGTCACGCTTAAAGGCACTGAACCTCAACTAGATCAGTTTGTTACTTAAACAAATTTACGTGCTGAAAAGATATGCATTTTACATTGTTCAATAAAAAATTAATAATTATTTAACAATTGGACTATTACATACGAGTAGTAGTTTAAAAAATTTCTATAAATTAAATATGTTAATATATCACAAGTACATAACTTCCTTCCAAAAAACGGAGTAAATGATTTTACAAATGTTTTTTCGATTGAGTAAATTAACCTTATCTCAAAATTAATAAAAATAACTTACACTTTTAAAATTCAATTACAATGCACAAACTTTTACAAATGATTCAAAATTTAAATTAAATTCAATTTTTTTTCACTTTGCTGAAAGTTTTTTTTTGATGTGAAACTTAAATTTTATTTTAGGTATCAGAACTACAAGTCAAGGTTCAATTTGCGTATTTTTTCATAATACTTAAACTTTTACTAAAATATAAGCAAATTCAAACTATGAACTGTTAAAATATTTTTATTGAAGGTAGAAAATAAAAAATACGTAAGTATATATACATATGTATAAACCAAATTAAAATAATGAAAAAAAATTTTGAAACAGAAAATTTTCTGTAAAAAATGATGAAATACTCTACTTATCACCAAACTATACATTTATATGGCGAAATTGATGAATTACTGATTTTGGTACAAGAGCTCACTAGCTGTGATGCAAAGTTCGATAATTTAATGGGATTTTGTCAAATTTTGAATTTTAAAATTTCAAAATTTTTTAAAAGCGTTTACACAAAAATTTGTGAATCGCTAAAAAATTGTCACTGAATTTAAATGCAGACAACATTTTTTAATGGACTCATTCACATGTGTACCGAATGAATGTTGGAAATTTGATCAAAATATCTCACTTAATTTGAATTCTCAGGAAAATGGATTCTCCTGCCAAGAGCAATAATCGTTGTAAGAGAAATGTTCAAGTATGGTATGCAAACTCATAGATCTGGAGCAGACATGCATTAATTAATTCATGCATTTTTCAGTTTCCCAAACAGTAATAGTACCAAACGACTATATACTCCAGTGGTCCTATTACACTTTAACTCAATTTTTTTTCTTTAATTGCTGTTCTGTAGCACATAAATAAATCACGAGGAGCTACTGTTTTTTTTGTGAAAAAAACCTTAGTTCAGTCTTTGTATCAGGGTTATTAATTCTCATTTACACAAGTACGAAAAATAAATAATTGTAATAAGTATACGTTGCAAAAAAACCCAAATTTACCCTCAGGCTAAATATATGTATACACATACACATAAAATTTTTGATACCTTAACTAGCACAGGCAGTACAAATGATATTCAGCATTAGAGCTTTTGAAAGCACGTTTAGTTAATTGAATGTTCTACAAGTATTTTAAAAGCATAACTTATTTTGTCTGCGGGATGGTCCGTGATAGGTGATGAAATAATGTTACCATGATTGGCAGGGCTGTACTCCTAAATAATTAGCAAGAGGCGATCTAAATTTGAGTACTGTAGATTATGTTATATTTTGACATAATTTAGTTTGTCAACACATAAAACACAGCACTACAAACAGTAATATTTCTATACCAAGGGGGTTATTTTATTGCAATAATTTTGCCTACAGTTAATTAAAAAACTAATTTTTTGTTAGGCTACAACATAAAAGTCACATTATTAAATTCAATACCTAGTCATTCATTTGGGGAAGACTTGCAAGTAAAAGCAAGGATATTCAGTCTTTTAGAAATCAATTATTATGTTCTCTTTTGTTTACAAAAATTACTGAAGTCACCTTATTGGCCAATATTGTTACAATTGGATTATTTGAAATTAGGTTTCAGGGGGATTTGAACTTGTTTGATCCCAGTCCCGTCCCGTTCCATGAAATAATCTGGTTCCATTATCCCACTGGACTGATCTCAATGCATAACTTATCTTTTGACGAAATTCGGTAAAAAAATTTAGCAATATTTTGCAATATTTGCTCATAGTTTCTCATTTATAGTTCCAACCCATTGAAATTTTTAGTCACAAGTTCCAGTCTCATGAAATTAAACTGGGACCAATAAATTCTATGTAAATGAGTAGTCTCGCGAATCCTATTGAAAATCCCATGTTAATAATTATTTAGTTATCAATGATTATTATTAGGTGTAAGCACAGATGTGAACTTCCAGTACACGGAAATACACGAAGCAACACAAATACACGATAGTCGATTCTTATTCAAACACAAAAAGCCCAATAATGTACAAAATACACGCACATTTCACGATACATGAACAAAACGGTATACGTTTATTGCCTGAATGGGTAGCGACTGAAAATTGTTATTAAAATATATTTTTTGGCTAACACATTGGAAATATTACAACGACCCTACTAATTATAAATGACGTGTATAAGTATATCGCGTAGAGAGAGTCATATAATTTACAGAGTATCATAAATCACAGAGGAAGAAAATAGCTCGCTTAGAGCTGGTACGGGATAAAATATAACTCTTGCTATAAATGTGTATTAAATGCTAATTTAGTGAATGAGCTGCCGCCATTATTGGCACTTAGAACGAAATTTAAATGCGAAGCACGTGCGCTAATGGGTCACCGGGGCGATGCGACGCGCTTCACTGTTACGCCATTAGCGAGGGTAGGGTGTGCTCTCTTGTGGGAAGATACACACACTGCTTTGACGTGACNTATTGCCTGAATGGGTAGCGACTGAAAATTGTTATTAAAATATATTTTTTGGCTAACACATTGGAAATATTACAACGACCCTACTAATTATAAATGACGTGTATAAGTATATCGCGTAGAGAGAGTCATATAATTTACAGAGTATCATAAATCACAGAGGAAGAAAATAGCTCGCTTAGAGCTGGTACGGGATAAAATATAACTCTTGCTATAAATGTGTATTAAATGCTAATTTAGTGAATGAGCTGCCGCCATTATTGGCACTTAGAACGAAATTTAAATGCGAAGCACGTGCGCTAATGGGTCACCGGGGCGATGCGACGCGCTTCACTGTTACGCCATTAGCGAGGGTAGGGTGTGCTCTCTTGTGGGAAGATACACACACTGCTTTGACGTGACCTCCCGACTTAAAATGATTCGCTGAAAACATTAGTCTGCGCTGTCAGAGAAATACCTGGGAAAATAAGCGGAGAGAACAACGACCAAATCGATTAACCTCGTTTATAGCATGTTAGTCTAGCTAATTGATTGAAGATCACTTGCTCGTCTGGCCATGACAGATTGACGTGGTTCTCATTCTAACGGAGGGATTGGATTATAAATTTTCTAATTAACATGATTTTTAACAGCAAAAACCAAAGTTTTAACAATTAAATACAAAACAGGCTTTCTAAATTTTAGGAAATTTATAAATCATGCTTAATATTACAGCAGGATACGATATAGTAACACAGTTGCTGACTAGTGTTTAACTATTAAACGAAACTTCATTAATTAAATACGACATTACCATTATTTTACAAATAATTCTGTAAAATGGTAATTTATCATGCAGAACAAAAATAAAGATTCTTCCTTAAATGCACTATAATTAGAATATGTACAGCTTTTAAGATTGTAAAAACTGAATTACTAGAAGTTATCGAATATACTTAACTTAAAAGCAGTACTTAGAATACTTCAGGGGTGCGATTTTTTGATCCTACTTCGTATAAATAATGGCATAGATATCATCACAACATTTTGATAGACGCATTGCCTTATTGGTACTTTAGGCTGTTATATATATATTTGAATCTCCAAAAGTTCAACTCTTGTCAATACATTGTAATTTATTAGATACAAGTTGATTGTTGTATAAAAATTGTTAAATTCATACTTCTGAAAAAATACATGGATACTTCCGTAGATAAATCCGACATTAGAAAATGTCACAACCAAAAGCAAATTTTGAAAATTCAATTTCCTTGAAAATTGTTAAATTTCTCTGTAACGAGACCCACAATCTGGGCATAAAGGATTCACACAAGAACTATGAACAAAACATCCTAAAAATGCACAAGTAATACATCCACTCAATAATAATATATTCACAAGTGTAGAGTTCACACTAAATTTTTTGAATTGCGAAAATCAATTTGTGACTTCATGATAATGGAAAAGAAGACACATGTGCTATGGTGATTAATTTTATGAATTTTTAATACAAAAAATAATTCTAAGAATGTTTCAGTGATATCCGTTATCTGATTATCTAGCAATTGTATAGTGACTTGAAATATTTTCTTACTAAAAACTGACAAAAATCAATTTTTTAAGTGGTTGACAATTTTATGGAGTTAAAAAATTCCATTTTTTCATTAGCATAAATACGTAATTAATCAGATTTCATGATTTGTTTTATCAAAATGTCAGTATTTTTTCGCCACTTTTGAAAAAAGGGTACCAACCCATATTTTTCTCAAAATAAATTTAATATATAAAAGTACTCATTGGAAGGCTAACTTCCAAAAACAAACTGAGTTACATTCAAATTCTCATGCAATGCCCATTCCGTTCAAAAGCACTCTAAATAGAACACGTTTATCTTAATACTCTAATTGTAGTTACAATTTTGTATTTTGAATGTTTGCAAGTAAATGCCAAAATCATCACAGGTTTCCTGCTATAATTAACAATTAAATGATCAATAATTGTTTTTAGATAAATGTATCAAAAATATAAGTTCTCTAAAGAGCAATTGTGTATTTTATTTTAAATTTTCTATTATGCATGCATATAAAAATTTGTGCATGATATAAGCATATTTGACAAATCGGAGTTTATATGTTAGAGTTTTAGCATTGAAGTTAACTCGTGAATTTCTTGTTCATTTGCAATCCATGCCACGTTTTGGTGATCACTCAAAATTCTTTAATATTGTTTGTAAAAATTGCAAACACCCATCCTATTACTAGTTCTGATATACAAGGAAAATATTCTAAAAATTTAGTTTTCATTAATACATAAATTTGGTAGTATTTTGCCTTTGCTAATATTGGCAAAAAATACTAATGAACTGTTCATCAATAAGTCACATGAAGCTTAAATCCAAATAGAAAAATTTGGTTTGGGGCTATAATCAAATTGAACTTTTGACCCTTCAAGAAGTATTTGTCTTATATTTTTGCTCACTAGTGTTACACATATACATGCATGTCAGTTTGGTAGAATTGGAGAGAAATGCTCATTTCATTATCCGCCATCCCCTCTAAAAAATGGTACCTCACTGAATCGTTCAGCTCAGCCCTTTCCGTTTTACCAGAATAAAATATTTTTTGCTAATGCACAATTTTACAAGATTTTCTAAAAACCTTTTTATTAATATATATATATATATATATATATATATATATATATATATATACACACATATTTATTTATTTTTTCAAATTTTAAAATTTGATTATTTTTAAATAAACTAAAATAAGAGGATCCAACATGGGTATTTGAGCTTTAATATTACATTTTTAAGTTTGAATGGTATTTTCGTTTTATTGCAAAATGGATTAAGATTACTGACATATATCTATTGATTCTTGAAAGTTGGCCTTAGATCACGTGACTTAAATAAAGCCCTTCTGAATTTAAATTGAGAATGCGGGACAGAATAGGAAAACTCATTTATATATCTGAATTTTCCAGAATTATATTTTTCCTTGAGAATTATACAGCTGTGTCAATGAAGTGAAAATCTATAAATGGAAATTTACAAATACACGTATAATTAGAAAAAATATTACAACAATACCATACGAAGAAACTAAAAACATGCTGCCTAGTGTAATACTTTGTAGTACGCATATAAAACGAATGCAAAAATATTGAATTCTAGATTGTTCATTTTAACGTTTGAATATTCAAATTATTTAGGCTTTGAAAAAAAAAGAAATGTATTGTTACAAAGTGTTCGTAAATGTATATATATATATATATATATATATATA
>CABFPE010000003.1:1124726-1141058 GCA_900660155.1 Hofstenia miamia | reverse complement strand
ATATATATATATATATATATATATACAATGTAAATTGTGAATACTAGAGCCATAATTATATAAAACTGCGGCATTTGGACTAAATTCATTTTACTTATTTGTAACATAAAGATCATTGGTAATATGTTCTTACCGTGCCAAATGCGGGACCACTAATTTAAATGAATGGTGAAAAGTGCTATTAGAATTGGATATCTTCTAGTAAATTCGTAGGCCCTTAAAATTGCTAACCGCTTACAGCTATGATAAGAACAAGTCAATATTTATAATCAAATGTACTTGATTTTGTTTAACTACCATAAAACTATACTAAAAACTAAAATAAAAAAATTATATTAAAGGTCAGTAAATTAACTTCGAACTCCCTTTTAGCGCAAATGAGAAATGTGCCAAATATTTTATGGTTTTAGTTAAGAAAATTTTTTTAATTCAACTTGCTTTCGTATTAATAAAACTTAACTAAATTACTTCTGCAAAAACAATTTTTTACTTTGAGAACCAATTTATTATTTTTGTTTAATTGCTAATTTATGCTGTATGCCAGAATATTTCTAATTATAACTCTATACATTTGTCTGGACATGGCCTAGTATTTCACTAGACTTGCGAAAATAAATTCTTTGTAAAGATAATGATATGTAAATAAACCGAGATGAAAGCAGAAGAAAAAGTGCGATGTATATTTTAGCCCTACTTGCTGAGCAAAGCCATTATTAACAGATGAATGGCATTTCTTGAGTTGGTCGTTAGTTACCGCTTCTATAACTCGGCCAAGCGAGAATCTCTCGCCAGAACAAATTCAATAAATAATTAAACAGTGTTAAAAGGCATTAACAAACACTAGAGTGAAGCGGAAAACTTTCTTCACCGACACGGTTTAGAGAAGACTCCTACATGGGGAGTCTTAATATATTCTTTCCAAAAAATAGGAAACTTTGCGTATTGCATATGGCTAGGGGCTGTTAGATTTGTAAGAGATAACTTCCATGAATTGGAAACGTTTAAGTAGAACCTTTTTATTAATATATTTTTTACTAAATCAAATATTTTTTTGAATATTTGTTAATCTTTTCAATTGTAAAACTTGAGTAATATTGCATAATTTAAATTTATTTACATATTTGCAGAAAATTTATTCTTTTATTTTTAATATTATCATTCTTATATATATATATATATATTATAATTGCTCCTTTTATTATTCTTAATATGATTATTATGATTAATATTATTATTATTATTATTTTAATATTTTTAATTTTGTAAATATACATGTATAGTAGTTTGTAGTATTTGTTTGTTTGTTTGTTTATTTTAGCAATAAATTTGATTGACTCTTATTATTATTATTTAGAATCAGATTATCTCGTTTAAATTTTGCCTGCATTTTGTTTATTGCAATTACATTATTGCTCATTTTTTAATTAATTTTAATACAAAAATGCCCTATTTATTATCAACAATTTTTAATTGGTTGTTAAAAACATTACATTTCGAATGATCATGTTAGTGAATCAGACGAAGAAATAACATATTGTCGCCGGTATATTAAATAAAATTCCATGCTGCTTTAATTTTATTTAAGCATAACTATGGGCGAGAATCAATATTTTTTTTTCTTGCTAATTACTAAAAAGTAAATCCACAATCACAGAAATATATTTGTAGAAGTGTTTTTATCATAGTTTACCTCGAGCAATTTAGAGAATGAGAGTAGAGTAGAAAACAATTACAAAAAATTTAGAAAGAACATTAAGAACTGCACGCTCACACGGACAAAACACAATCGGAGACACAAACATGGTAAACATATTTACTGTTTTCTTTCACTGAGCTCACCACAAACATAAAAAAAACTCAAAGTTACTAATATTTTATATTATGTCTTTAGTTTGTAGCTTAGGTGTAGCTTTTGGCAAATATATTTGCTTTGATTCATTTTAGTATTAGAAATATAATGCTTCCTTGTATTTAAGTGAATTTGAAAATTATGGATTGAGATTTTTTGAAAAAACTAACATTCGTTTATCAAACACTTTTTCGTAGGAGTTTAGATGTACATTGAGATCTAACTTCAAAGAGAACCAACTTTATAATGTAGATCTTAATGACATGATAACTTTATAAATCATAAGATATATGCAATATATATTATGTAATATATAAAATTTCAAATAATGTTTGACTGCATGTTTGATAAAGCACACATTTCAGAAAGTGTACAACTTCAAATTGAATGTTCTCAAGCCATAATGTTGGGTGGGCTCTATATTGCAAAAAGCTAATTGAATCTTTTCACGTGGGAATTTCATTTCGTATTAAAACATAGTAGAGGCAATTCAATTTTATATTTTCGCATTTCGGTTGTTGGCAATAGCGCTTAAAATTCAAAATATTCAATCCCCTGATGTTTTCAGAAATGTATGGAGAATTGAGGTCACATAGATGTGCCTTAGGAGTGTCTTAAGTTATGAACTAGGCTTAGTGCTCATAGCAAATACGTGCTGATTCGGTGCAGATATTGTAATAACTTACTCTTGTACCCAAAATTGTAAATTGCACCATTCGATCGTGTAAAAAAAATTACTATTGAAAACCAGGTAAAATGATATTCGTTGTTACCTATCTCTGTTTAGATGCTAGTGACATGTGCATGTGGGTATCCGGTTTTACACACCCGTACCTCAATTCAAAATATTTTTAAAAACATTAACATAAATATAATGTTTATAGTATTCACATATAACGAGAGTGAATTGTGTTCAAAACTTCATTGATATTTTTAAAAAAAATGTAATAGTGGTAAATAAAACTTCATGTTCCTGTAAGGTAGGTAAAAAAGTCGGGTATGTGTAAAAAAGTCTTTTTGACACGTGGATGCGCAATAAATATTGCGTTACCCGCGCATCATTAAATATTGGTAATGCTATACCTGAACTTTCGTTTGCACATTTTCCATTGATTAAGATTTCGCGATGTTCATCACGGCCTCGTTGAAACGGACAGGTTTACGTGCTGATTTTTGGATTACAAATCGAGAACTATTACAAATACTACGCTAGCGTCTAATTTGCCAACTTTTCTTTGGCAACCATTGACATTGTTAGGCCTACTGCCTGCTCGATAGAACGGAAATTCAAATTTATTAATAATCGAATAAATCTTATTGCTTTCACGAGTCGTTTCAGAGCATTGGGGTGCGTTTCCCAATGTAAAATTACACTTGAAAAAATTGGGGGATTGTTTCTGTAAAGGCTTTCTACAATTCTACAAGGGATGTATGTAAACAGGAATAGAAAAGGTTTTTAGTGTACACGCACAAAAGTATTTATATATTTCGAGTTGAAGCCATTTGAAATATTTTGTCAAAATGTTTCTTTAAGTGATACCTTCTAAGGGTTTAATCAAATTGGCGCATTCCGGTAAATGAATTAGACGAGAAGCGATGGATGAATGGTGGAAGAGAAGACAAACGTGATTTGATTATGGGCTGCACATCTTTTCACCTCCCTAGCTAATTATAGAGAAAAAATGTGTGGCCAAGGAATTGAAAGAAGGCATGGAAAGTCGCGCATTCAGAGATAAATCAACTTCGTGTCAAAATACAATCATCATTTAATTAACTATCTAAATTGTATCTTCCGCTAAAGTTTTTACACCGTGACTGTACTACATATACTCCCTAATAATTGAGTGTATTTCCTAAAACGAGTCGGCTATCATTTTAAATCTATAATTATTGAGAACACATAACAATTATACATACATAAATTCCTGTCAGCTATTAAAATTGCGTTGTTTTGAGAATTTGGTAAAATTTCAAAATCCTTTGCGCCTTTTTAAAGCTAAAAAAGAATGCAGTAGGTTTCGAGATTTTGTTATTTTGGCAAATCCTTAGAAATTTTCATAGAAAAAAGCATCCATTAAAGTTGAAAAAATAGCTATCTACCAACAAAAAAATATTTTTTCCCTTAAGAATGTACAAAAATCGATTTAGTCTTAAATCCCAAAATAGTTATATATAAAATAGTTATATAAATAGTATAATATATGATATTATGCGCGTAATAAATATATAAATAGTTATAAAATAGTATATTCTTTTTAAGGTTGTTGAACTGTTTTCACTTATTTTTTTTATATTCGACATTTTAATAAATGTATTTCTCTTGAAGCCATCGCTAAATTGCCTGAAAAATAAGACATATACGTAAAATTTATACGTACAATATATGTATTTTGATTATAAAATTGCATTGTGGATGGAAATCAAAATAACTACTTTTCTGTACTTCAGTTAGTTTGATGACAGCAATTTCTCTTAATTTTTATTGTTTGATTATCAACTTTATCCATATTTATTGTAAATTTTTCTCAATTTGTGACATAAATTGAGTGTGTTCAATAAATTTCAACTAATTGTATTTGTATTAATTATCATTTCTAGAAAAAATACAAATCTAAGTACCATGCCAAGACAATGTTAAAAACTGAAGCAATTCAACAATTGTCAAACACAAAGAAATATTCGGAACCTTTTGAATTTTTTTCAAATTTATCATAATGTTCTAAAAAACTAAAAATGTTCGCAGGATTGTTTGACTACTATATTTGCATAAAAAATTTTACTTTTTCAGAAAATGTTAGCTGAAAGAATTAGCATTTATAAATTGAAAATCACCTAAATGATTTTGTAATTTCTTTACTAGTTAATAAATTTTAAAAGAGTAAACATTTCCTTAAAGCATTTTGAAATTAATCGTTAGACTATCGGAAATCGTATAATTTGTTAGCTACTAAATAAAATTACATTGTATTGGGCACACCTTTACATTAATTGGTTTAATTTTCAAAATTTACTTCTTGATGCGCATTCACAATATGTTAGTCGCTGAACATATTCAAGGTTTAAATAGAATCAAATTCGCTATTTCTTAGAAAAACAAAATATTTTAAAATATTTTCAAATGTCATTCTTAGTAAATTTAAAGAATAAAATTCGGATTTTTAGCAATTGCTAAATTGTTTACCGATTTGTATGTTTACCTATTATACACGCTCTAATGAGTCGCTAATAAATGTTTTTTGTTGAAAATTGTCAGCTAAACGTCGATACCCTTTATGTAGCCCTTGCATTAAACTCGACCGGGTTTCCAGTGGTTATCAGAAAACGACCGGGTTTAGCGTTGGCACATTTGTAGAAAAATGAAATCTTATAACAGCCTCAGTTATCGAAAGCAGAACAAACAAGTGGCACGCTTCACTTATCAGAGCAGCTGCAGCGGAAACAAACGCGAGATTTAGATAAGAACGGGCTGGAACTTCGATTCGAAGCTTTGCTCTTACAGCAGATAGAAATGCGCCAGTTGGGTTATATAGCATAAAATTAGCATTTTTCTGTCATTAAGAGATTGTTTGGTCTCAAAGAGCTGTGAGTAGAAAGATACCACCAAATGGATGTACTGGGAACATAAATTACATTACTCTAATGTTTTCATTAAATATTAATTCAACATTAACACTACATTTTCCATAAAATACTCCTAATAACTATTTCCTTAAACTTAGTTTTCACACTGCTTCAAAATAATGACATTTTCTTTATCAACATCAAGTCAAATATTTACATGCATCTCACAATTTCTTTTAGTTTAATAGTCTTACTCGTCTCTAACCCTATAAATACATACAAATTTTGTTTAGTTGACAATAAAACAGCAATTGCTCTTAGAGAATAAATTTACATTTAATGTTTCAAAATTTCTACAAATCCCAAATTCAATGAAAGTATCAACATAATTATGTGTACCTGTTAGTGTTTTTGCAGAATGAATGCAAAAATAGTTTAATGGTCATTTGACCTATTGTCATGCTTCTAACATTAATATACCATAAATCAAATTCTATGTCTTAATCATTAAATTCGTTTATAATCATATTGAATTCCACATTTAAAATTTTTTGCTTCTTTTTGCATTAAACTTTGAAGTGAAAAGTGTGTTTACAATTGATTTTCTGGGAATAGTTATAATTCCATTGTTAATTCTTAATGTACCTGTATATGGTTCACATTTGAAATATCTATAAAGATGGATATTCCTACGAATTGATGTTAAAACTTACATAATTAAAGGATATTTATACGAATGAAAGTGAACTCTTTCAATGTTAAAGGATATTTTCTTACGAATGATGTGAACGCTTTCACCAACATCATCCTCCTTAAAAATTTTCTTTCAGAATCATTCAACTTAGCTATTAATATTATTAAACTAGAGCACACATTTTCAAGCTCTGGTAGATGATTCCTGAAGTAAGCAATCCCTATCAATGTTTTAGTCAATCATTCGCATGAATACCGCAGAAGATTTGAGGTATATCAATTGGATTGTGTTCCAATGATTGGCTGTTTCCAAGGTTATAATTCAATAAGAAAGTCATTGAATTGTTTTTTGAATCATGTGAATTATGTTTTTAAAAATTTAAATGAATTATGAGTGTAGAGTCTGCAAATAAATTTTTTCGGGCATGAATTATTCATTTTCCGGAAAAAACTTTCTTTGCTCAAGATAGATTTGTCTCAGCGTCAGCTATTGCTCAATCCTATTACAGGTACATGCATTTAGCAAGAATGCCTTTAATTTACATTTTACACCCGATTATCTGTTAAATTCTAAGATTAGTGAAGGGGATAATTTATTCGTGACGCAAGTGGAATTCTAGTCATTAATGTTACGTAATATAATTTTGAACATTTCCAAATTATCTCGTAACGAGACTTGTGGAATCGATTGATACAGAAATGAAAATAATTCTTAAGTTGTTATGTGCATGCCTTGCTAGACTCTCATGCATGGATATGTTGAGAATATCAGTGAAAAACCAACGAAATTAGAGAGTTTAATTGGATTACCAGTAATTATAAACTTTAAAATTCATGATCGCTTTAAAGATCATAATGTTGAATTTACCATTTGTATAATTATAGTAGTTACAGCAATTTTGCATTTTTACATTACTTTGTTAGTTAATTGATTGGACCTCAACAACACTGCATTTCATAATGTAGAAATGTTACTCTGTAGAGTGGAGTGGTTTGAGTTATGAGTGTATGTAATGGTAACGGTTTATCACCTACATATATATACATATATATATAGGTTATGTGCATGTGTGAGTACTATGCAGGGATGAACACAGGCCCAATTTTTCATGCTGGCCCAGAAATTATTATTTCAAGTCCGTTTTCGGCCCGTTTGTGATTTTTTATAGCACTTTTTCGGCCTTCAAAATTTATTGGTTTATTCATCACATTAATTTTTGGCTGTAGCACTAAGTCCAATTTGACTGCAATCTCTTTCTGACTTAACAGAAGCTGCTTCAATGCAACCTTACACAAAGTTGGATAGGTGCTTCCATTGAGATTTTAAAGTTGTATATTTTCAAGCTTGTTACAATTTTATTTGGCCTGTTTTTTGTCCGTAGATTTCTAAATCTTGGGCCCGGCCAGGGTTCATCTCTGGTACTAGCAGTGTGTGCCCACATATTTTTTAAAGGTTACGGGCAGGTACAGACAAAAAAGTAATTTTTAGGGGGTGAATGAGGGGGTGGCATCGATAAAAATATATAGTTGATGTATATAGACACTAGATCTATAGTAGACACTAGAACATATCCTATATCTCTAGTTGCAATTATAAAAAATATATATATGGGGAAAAAATTTCTGCCTTGGAAAATAGAAAATAAATATTTATATTCTTATCATGCCTAAATAGTAAATCATTTCAAAATCATCTCTAAGCCAAAGAACCGAATCAAAATTCATTTAAATAGGTATATTCAAATCATGCAGATAGTATATTAATATATTTCCACTGAATGTATTTATTTCATACACATTGATAAACTATTTAAATAATTTCGAATTTTTGAATGTTATTACTTTTGAAAAGGTTTAATGAACCATGATCTCATTGAATAAGTGAACAGGCAATTGTATGTACGGATTATTATTATTATTATTATTCACTTCATGCATTCGAAACATACATCCAACATTGAGCACCTGCACAAACATTCACACAAACATTGATAATATTATTATATATTGTACATATTAATTTGTAGTTATTTATTTGTTTATATTTTATTTTTCTTTTGTCATGTGTTAGTTTGTAGAATTTTGTATACATTGAGCAATAAATTTGCTTTGACTCTTATTATTATTATTATTATTATTATTATTATTACTATTATTAAAGTTATTATTATTATTATTATTATTATTATTATTATTACTAGCATACATTTTGAATGGATAAAATAAGGATAATGTTCTGACAGAAAACTTGACTTAAAAACAAATGGGACAACATAAAGCTAGTCAATTAACCCAATTGCTAACTTGTAGTACTGCCGCAAATTCAAATCCTTCCCGATATTTCTAGGTCGTTTCCTGAGCTCGACAAACTTCAAGTCTGACAGTCATTAAATCATATCATCGCCACATTTTTCATTCCAAATTTGACATCACATTGAAGTTTTCAGAAAAATATAAGTGCAAACGCCCGTAGGATTATCCATCTACAAGATTCGTACTAATTGCAGATAAACTGCAAAGCAAATGAATTGTTTTCAATGGATGATATGTAGTAATAATTTTTAACTACAAATTTCCATCAACGTTTATAGTATTTTTCATTACTGTGTGAATATTTACAAATTCTTCGATAGTAACTAGGCGCAGTTATGCACTAAAAATTTCATAACATCGGTACAGATTAATGTTCTTTTAATCACATATGTAAACCCTAAAACTTATAGTAAATTGAAAATTTCAATGATGTTTTATTTCATGGAAGTTATAGCTTGATTAGAAACGTGTTGCAAATATTGAGTAAAGAAAAAATATTTATGAAAATTAGCTGAACGTTCGATTATTAGTAAAAACGATGACATTATTAGCACTATTTTTTAAAAAAAATACCACTGTTAATTTTCATTACTGTAAGTCAATTAATTTTATTAAAAACGGCGGAAAGTCTTTAATGCAAGTGTGATCGCTATTATTATGCTGCTATGAAAAAATTAGACAGTCTGAAATCAACTAAGCAAATTGTATTTCGCAATTAAAAATATCTCTTAACTAAAAATTTATATTTTCACCCCAACCTATTTGAAATTTAGCTGTATTTTAGCCGACCATCTGCGAGGCGTTGCGTTGTTTTATAAGTAGCTTTTATCATTCTATGGTAATTTTTTACTAACATTTGGAAACTACAGTAATTGATGCATTACTTTGGGTTACAAATTTGAAATTTTTCAATATGATTCAGTTTCTTGTTTGCTGAAACAGCCTAGCCCATCCAATATGAATGTGGTGAAAATAGATGTAGGTTGCTCTAATGTTAGTTTACTAAAAGTTTCATTGCTCCAGAGGATGATGATGATGACATTATCTATAAAATAGGTAACTTTTTATGAACAGTTTGCATGAAAGGGGGGTTTGTAAAATGGCGTGTTGTTAAGGGGCTACTCTTCAGAAAAAACCATATTTATGCAATGTACTTGAAAAATAACACCAAATATATTTTGTGTTCTTAACCAATAATTTATAATAATAGTGTAATTGCCAAAGCAGGAGTGGAAAAAACTTGTTTTGCGTTGATGTAAAAAAGTATCATTTCTGATGAGTAAATATGAAAAAAGTAGTAAAATTACCATTCGAAAGTATGAAGTTTGGTATATTACCCAAGAAATTATACCTCAACATTATGTTAGCCTGATTAATCCACAATAAGACCTTGAAAGACATCTGATAAAATGACTATTCATAACTAATTTTAGATTCTGGTTAGCAGAACTTATGTTTTTTTGTAAAAGACCCTTTTTAGAAGTGTAGAGCTACGAATGATATCAGTCTCAGTGATTTTATGTTAAGTAATTTTCACTTCTAAAATAGATTTCCCATTGAAATAACATCAATGCTTAACTTAGTTCCATGAATTACACTATTTTTTCACATCTTGATATTTAAGCCTGTCCGTCAGTTGAGTGTAAGGTATCATTTTTAGTTATATTAGCTGAACAATTAAAATGACACCACCTATTAACTTACTAGTTATTAGTAAGTTGATATCTTCATGAAGGCAATTGATTGCATCGGTAAATGTAGCCTTAGTGGTTTTAGGGACAAGATTCAAATTATAAGTTTAGTAGTTCATAGAACTGAATTCCAAAAAAGTGTTTTCAATATAATTTGAAGTAATTACAGAATCATTTTGCTAATTTAATATAAATCCAAAACTAAATATATGCTCACTGCTACATTTATACATTTATCTTTAGACGATGGCAACTAGACATAGCCATGAGCAACCGGTGAAAATAGGCACCATGCCTAAAAAATTCCTAACGGCTGGGCAATAGCCAATCCAATCATTTTATGGTATGCTACAACCAATAAACCAACTGTAAAAATCAAAATTTTCAGTGGAATTCTAGTATAAAATATAACTAAATAAAAATTGCGATCTTTGAATTTTGATTTGAAAAATTATATATATATATATAAACTACAATTTTAATTTTGTTAGAATAAATTTTGATTTTAATCATATGTAAGCATTAACATCTAAATCTAGTAAATTTTAATTTCTAATCTACTATGAATTTTAGCACAATTTAATTAACAAATTGATTTCTATGAACCTATATGTTAATTGTCAAATGGATTTGCAATGACCAACATCGAGATTTGAACCTTTCCATTACGATAATTGTCATAATCTGTAAAAAAAATTAATGAATGGCTGTAAATTGAAATAATTTTAAGATAATTTCGTGAAGATTTACTTAACAGATATGCAAATTCATTTATGCTAATTAATGGAGAATTCACGCAAAGATTACTTTATCAAAACTGACGCATAGACAGATTTTATCAGCAACAAGCTTATGCATGGAGATGACAATGTTTACAAAATTCCATGAACTCAATAAAAAAACGCCTTTCTTCTGTAGGCAGACAAAATCAGTAGTGAAATTTACTTAAAAGTTATCATTACATGGTCTATAAATTTAGAAGTAAATATAAATTTAATAGCAGATTAAATATAAATGATTTTTATTGATTTTCAAGAACAAATCAAAATTTTTTCAAAATTTGTCAAGAATTTCAATTTCGTGTTATTGATAATTTAGCGGTGGTATGCAGAAAAATTTAATATACAATAGGAAACTGTTGCTATATTAAGATAGATTCCCTAGATTGTCTTAAAAAAATATATAATCTTCCTAACAGACATTACCCGCTTAAAATTTAGTTCGAAACGGCGTGGCTTTTAAACAGTTTTTCGCGACTTTGCCTGTTTGAGAAATCAGATGTGAAAATATTTTTAAAATTAATTGCAAGGATGGAATAAGTTTGAAGTTGAACAATGGTGTTGACCAAGTCTGCCAATTAAGCGCAGTGCAGTTTTAGTGGCATAAAAGCAGAAGAATGCCTCTATGAATGCGTGCGGAATCCCACGAGAGGTCGAGCGTAATGAGAGAGAGCAGAAGGGATCCAATTAGGCCGCCAGCTGCCCAACGGCGGGATTAAGTGGATTAGTAGCTGCGGCGATCCATTATTGAGAAGTTCTGTTCTCCACACCTGGCCTTATATTACACGCTGTCTGTCACTTAATCCACAAGTGTCGTTTGCATTGGAGCAGTTCAATAGTGTACCAATGGGAGCTAAATAACAGCTTATCAAATGGCCTCTTCACAGGAACATATACATGCTGTCAAATCAACTCAGATATCTCTCTTTCACAAATATAAAGATCATTTCTTTTCCCAAAAGACGATCTTTTTTATGAATCTTCTAGAATATCACAAAATACAAAAATTCTATATGCAATATAATCCCGTTAAAAATGAATTACGAAGTCTGTTACAATCGAACTAAAGCACTATAAGATATACGAAATATTTAAATGTTTCAAAATGCATCTATATCATCATAGAGTACAATTTATGCACACATAGTAAATACCAAAAATTACTTTGAAGACTTAAAATTATTTCATTATACGTGCATTTTCTACCAAAACTTAATTTTTAATCTAGGTCAATAAAGTTTTGCCCGTTTTATTATTGTGCAGGTATGTAAAAATTTTGATGACCATACTCAAGCAAATGTGAGTGGTTTTCTTTGAAATTTCGTATATGAATCACCTAAGGACTTTATTTTGTACAATTGTTTCATAGGTACATGTACAACCTTTTCCCCTAAGTACAAGACAATTTCGGTTATAAATAATAACATATTTTATTTCGTCAAAATATTTCAATTAAAAATCAAAAGTACCAATTTCTAGCTGGGTACTTTTTCACAACTAATATTTCTCGAATATAAATGTATGCTACAACTATGGATTAAAGGAGTTGGTAGAGCAAGTTCTTACAAAGACATTGTTCTCGTACTTAATCAAAATTTTAGAATGTCAAATGAAAAATATAAATTTTTAATTGTTTGTTGGTGATCCACGACATTTGACAGTGAAAAATGGATACAATAAAGTTTATAAAATGAAACTCGAGGAGATGTTGACACGAAGATAGGGGAATTAAAATCGGCTTTTAACACGTTCGCTATCTCATTGAAATTTAATCAGAGACAACCGGTCCATAAATGGTGGACCATTAACGCTTAATTTCTGATGAAGATAATGGCAGTTTCACACTTGTGCAATTGAAAGAAGTTGTCGCGGGCTTATCAATTCACCCACTTACTCAAATAAAAACAGGAGTTGAATTGAGAAAGGCCCCGAGGAACAACTTTAATAATAGAGACTTCATTTTCCTCACCCTTTATGCAAATCCGATGATTGCTACTCGAAAAATATAACACCTTTTTTAATTAATAAAAAATCACCATTTTAAATTAATGTAACTTCAGCAGAAAAAATTTGACGGTTTTTGAATTAAATAGATACAAATATTCTAATGTAGATATGTAATTTCATGTTGTTTTATTATACTCATATTTTTTATCAGTATATGCGCGATGGCACACATATTCAAGTGAATTCCGATATTAAAATTATATATGATATAAAAATCAAAGATATATCCTATATTCAAAAATGTTTATTAAACATACTTACTTGCATAGATATATATTTAATGATATTATATATATATATATATATATATATATATATATATATATATATATGCATATACATACATATGCATATATATATATATGTAAATATATATTTATATATACATATTTGATTCAATAATATACAATTCCAGAAACTGTGCAATATTAATACTTTAATAGTTTTTACTTTGTAATGTATAATTATAAAAATGAAGGAATTAATATTTTGAAATGCTACCAAAAAATATCATTAAATGAATTTTTTTATCATTGAGAAAATAACTATTTACTCTGAAAAGGCAAAGCAAAAATATATTTATTTGCCAATTTTCAATTTACGGCAAGGGTTAGTATTAGGGTTAAAGTTAATTTGGAAATCTTAATTTAAGTATAAATAGTATTGAGAATTTTGAAATAAATTTTCATCTTTGTATTTACAAATTCGTAGAAAAAGTACAATTCATGAAATCAACCAACTGTTTTTAAATAATAATTCATATTTTCCAAAGAAAAATCTTAATGTTCTGTGATTTTTATTTTCTTTAAAAGATGTGCTACAATTTTAAATTTTTATTGCTAGTTTCTTTAGCTTTGCTGCAAAAAATTATAGTGTCGATTGAGCATTAAATGAGAAGCTACTTAAGCGCATGATAGTAGTCAGTGGGTGTCACAGGAAAACGCCATGTTGCCTTGCCCTCTACTTAAAAATATACACTGGGAGAGCGGTATGTATCTGCTCACGTGAAAGAGTGTCAGTAATCAGCATGGCTAATTAGCACATTCAATGAAGCCGAGAACGTCATCGACAACTGACCAATGAGAGTAAGCGAACATCTCCCTGAAATGATCTTCACGTGAAAAAGGAAATTTGTTTACTAAGAGAATTAGTCTCCTAAAAAATGGTCGTATCTAGTGAAATAGCTCTTTCTAATAATTGTCCAACGTCGAATACATCCTACCAAAATCAAAATACATTTCTTGGTCTTTACCATTCAGAGTCAAGTTCGCAGCATATCTCCTCGGACGTAAGTCATGAGTATGACCCATACTCAATTTATCCAGCTGGTGTTAGTTCACCGTCAACCTTCACTCAAAGCCAAACATGCAAGCAAGAGTATTCTTCTTGGCAACAGTCTCAATTAACCTCCAGTGAGTCAGCACAACTATTTTCCGGGATGAGATGGCAATATCCAAACTCTGACTCTGTTTCTACTACGGGAGCTTATTCGTGTTTAGACTGGAAGCCTAGCAGTTACCCAAGTTATCCAAGTACTTGCTATCAATGGAACCCCGCGCAAACGTATCTGGCTTACAATGGAAACTGTGCTTCTCCATATGCTGCACAATCGGGCACAGCATTTCTGTTTTCGAAAGAACATGCGACTACTGGTGCAGAAGCAGCTGTTGCATTACCACCAGACTGGGCAGAAGAGGCACTAAGTGGGGAAGAAACACCTACTTCGGATGATCTTGAGCAGTTCGCAAAACAGTTTAAGCAAAGGAGGATAAAGTTGGGATTCACACAAGCCGATGTTGGACTTGCTTTGGGAACTTTGTACGGTAATGTTTTCAGTCAAACTACTATTTGCCGCTTCGAAGCATTACAGTTAAGTTTCAAAAACATGTGCAAGCTCAAGCCTTTACTAGCAAAATGGCTTGAGGAAGCAGAGAACAACAATGGGACGCCCAGCTCATTAGACAAAATTGCTGCCCAAGGTAGGAAAAGAAAAAAACGTACAAGTATCGAAGTTGGTATTAAAGGCGCTTTAGAAAATCACTTTCATCTTCAACCTAAACCAGCAGCACCTGAAATTACTGGCTTAGCTGATTCTTTGCAGCTGGAAAAAGAAGTGGTTCGTGTTTGGTTTTGTAATAGAAGACAGAAAGAAAAACGCATGAATGGATCCTTCAATACAGAAAAGAAATTTGAAGAAGAACGCAATTCTTCTCCAGAGTTCGAGAATTCCTCCATGAGTCTTTCTCATTCACCGAAAGTAAAATCACAACCTTCACAGCAGTTCTGCCAATCAGATCTTTATCACAAGGATATGATTCTAGTGTAGAACTCAGCCGATCTCACGGACACTTAAAATTTCGCTCCAAAGCTAACCAGACTGTCAGCAGAAATACTTTATTCAGCAAAATTATGCATTTGTTGTATTTTACGAATTTTTGTGTATTGATAATTAAATAGTATTTTGCTTAGCATTTAGATAAACTAACCAGTTTAGAAATATTATATTAAATGCAGACTGCGGTAACTTAACTTGAAATTTTTTTTCAAATTTATTAAATGATAAATTCTCGCAGTTTAAATGCATACTCTTCAATAAATGGTTTTTATTAAACGAAATAGATGATTTATTACTAACATCGACATTAATATATCACGTTAAATAAAAAACGTCAACTCTAGGCAAGTCTTTTTACAAAACCTCGTACATTTACACCTTGCCTTGTAAATTAAGATTAACTGTTTTTCGTTAAGGGGCTTAAAGTAACATGTGTAGTTTTTTTAAAATTAACATCTATTACATGAACATTTTTTATTTAATTTAAGCACCAACAGAATGAAAGTTTTAAAAAAATTACTATAATGAGCTGAAGTATCTAAAAAATTGAGAAAAAATATTTTCAACTGTTTATAAAATTAATTTACATGTCAAAGTAAATGTGTGCTGTAAATACTAGTGGCTCCTATATATAAGTTATTTTATTAAAGCAAAAATTCTAATTTTTTTGCAATGTTAAAAGAATGGTTTCATCCAGTGTTGAAAAAATTCTTAAAAACAAACAATGAAATTTGTTCAAATAAACTCAGAAAATGAGGGAATTTAAAATACTTATTTTGAATTACATTAACTATGAAATAATTATAGTCAATAATACGATTTCTATAAAAAACAAAAAAAATTTGTGATGACGCAAAGACATCTTAAATTTAAATATTGCGTAATTTTGTCCATTTTAATTAAAATTAATTGTAGCAATTAATCTTTTAAATGCTACTGTAAATTCAAATTATTTCTGCATCAGGTCAATGCAATGAATAGCTCTGAAAATTGAAATTCAATTTTCTGCTTTCAATCAATGCTGAAATATGGTGATCATTATGTTAAGGCTACATGGATTTTCATAGTAGTGACATATATATATATATATATATATATATATAT
>CABFPE010000003.1:1086638-1098222 GCA_900660155.1 Hofstenia miamia | reverse complement strand
ATAAATATATATATATATATATATATATATATATAGTTATTTCTGTTGCAATGTAAAAGTATTACTCATAAAAATATTGGTATTTAAAATATGCTTGAATTCGCTTCTATTTTTTTCGAGAAATAACAATTTATTCTAGACCAAAAAAATAAAATTATATTTTCGGATAACAGTTATGTATGCCTGTCAATAATATATAATGTATTTGTCAGCAATTATTCAATTAAAAGCTATTCTCGTATTTCAATGCCTAAGCAAGATTGCTTGCCTGTTGACTAGAAAATTTCTCAAAAAAATTAAGAGATCATCATTTGACTTAATGACATTGCTTTTCTCATTACTTTTGCCAAACCTTTCATATAAGCACTTAGAAATCTTGATTTCTAATATAAGCTAATATTTTTTAGTCAATTAAATTTTAAATGAGATTTAAATTGAAATTAATTATAATATTAAAATTGTGATCACTAATTTATATGAAAGTGAAATTATACATTAAAATTGGATAATTCGCTAATACACAGCTTAGAATGTGAAATATTTTGAAAAACAACCTTGCACTTGAGCTCTATTAAGATATTGCTACAACGGAAGTATTATAGAGTAACTTGCAGACAACTAAACCAGATGTGCGCAATTTATGACAGCAGTTGCGGAGTGTAAATAGACAATTTGTAAGAAGAATCGTTGTATACAATGAAAGTAAATTTAACAGAGTAAAACTTAGTTTAAATCATTGCACCTCCAGAATGCTTATTTAGTGAAATTTGTACCCTATCATTGTGTCTTTTTGTTGTACCTGAATGTCAACTGGTTGAGTTTCTTTGACGTAATAAAAATTATTACAATTATGAAAGCCCAAAAGATTGGGGCTCTGTTGCAAGTGATTACGCTAAGGAATTGAAACACTAGGAATTTTCAAAATCTGTAATGACTTCAACAAAAATTTTTAAAGGCTTATAACTTACGAACTAATGAAAATATTTAAAATCTAAAAACACCACAATGTAGAGATGGCTTCCTCTTTCTTTTTTGACTTTAATTTGCGATCTGGCGCAGTCCCTACAATGGACAAACGCTGAATTTACACACTGTTTGCTTGGACGGAACTCGCACAGTATGTCTTCAATAAACAAAATTTTTCATGATAGTTGTTTTTCACTTACGTATTAAACCTTCTCATTATTTGGACACTAAGTATGGAAAGAATTAAAATATTTAAAAAAAAATCAAATTTCTCATTGAAAATAAATTCTTATTTGCATGCACTTCAGGTAAAGAATATATTTAAGCACAAATCTTCATCATTGCATGAGCGGAAGCAACCCAATAAACGTGTCCATGTATAAAAGGCTTTCAATATTTCTTTACAAGCTTGGATCAAAATTGTGCAAACACTGTAGACAAATCGATTTGTTACATAAGAATAACGCTAGTGGAAAAACGGCCAAATAATAATTTTAATATGTTTGATGGATTCTTAAACAAAATTTTAAGCGCTTACTTTGCTCACTTTTCATTATTTAAAACATCGTCGCCGCGAGCTCTGACCTTGCCCATAGCGCGCCTCAAAGAGCTTAAGAGATCTATTTACATAAGGAGACCAGATAATTTTAGTTGTTGCTACCATGTGCTATACACCTTCAGATAACCTGAAAATTATACATGGTAAGAATTTAAACCTTTTCAACAATCTCATCTTTCATAAAATGTAATATTACAAACTTTTCAATTATTTCTGGCTTACATCAATAAACTTTTGTATGTTCATGCATGTTCACCAATAATGTGTCCATTCTTCATGATTTACAATTTCTAATCGACGGGATGGAAATTTTCAGAAAATGTAGAAATCAGTGTTTGTCCTTTTAATTTGAAACCAAGCTGCTTAGATTAAATTTATCGTCCCCATATTTTATTGCAAAATCATGCAAGCAGTGTTGAAATGTACAAAGTTTTTTTAAATAAAGATTTGGAATATTTATATGGTTTTTTGTTTGAAACACTGAAGAATAATATCATTGAAAAAGAAAGGAATTGCAGATTAGTATAATGAAGGAAGCTATCATACAATGAAATTAATTTAACTGGGGAGTTTTTGTAATTAAACAAATTATTCAAATTATATTTGTTTGCTTTAAATAATGCAATCTTTTTGTAATCATGTAAGCAACAAATCAGTCTTTGTCATTATTTACAAAATGTAAACGAATGGTATGTAGAAGCATAAACCAAAGTTTTAATTTTTTTAGTGATGTTTGGTTAGGGCATTTCTTTATCAATTATCAATTAAGCCTAAGCCAATTGTAATGACAAAACTGTAGTAAAAATGTGATCGATAAAGTTAAAGGAAAATTTGACATTTTAATGAATGCAAAACTTGAAATAATTTGATATTGATAACCTAAAAAATTTCTTTATTAATGATTTCTTGTCTTGAACACTGCAGACTTCTCTTCCGTTTACAACAGAACTGGCAATGAAATGCACAAGCCATTATTCTGTAGTCATTAATTGGCAAAGAATGCATTTGTGTGGCATGGATAAATAAAAACGTTAGAAGACTGACCCTTTATGCAAGTACGGAAAATGTCTGCACGTTGCTACATTTGCATTAAATATTTTCAACATATTAAATTTGTCATTAAGCGATAAAACTGTCAAGTGTTTCCTGCATGTAATTTATATTACAGCTGCTGGTTTTCTATGCCGTACTTCATGCATTTATATATATATATATATATATATATATATATATATGTTTTATACCTGTAAGTAATCATTCTATAATTTATTGAGAATACATTCTATATGTGAAATACGTGAAGATGTAGATATAGCATTTTTTGCCAGGAAAGTAATATTCATGGAGAAGAAGCTAAGCTTCTTTTTATAATTTAATTCAATAGTTATTAATCATTTGAAATGTTATCAGTTTCGATTTGCCGTAAATATATACATGCAAATCAATAATTTTACTAAAATAAATGGTTGACTTTTCATACAGATGGTGGATGAGTGTGCTTCAGGTTGAGCTGAATTGTTCTGCAAATTGCCATAGACAACTATATTCCCTATTTTTCTATGCTCTTGAAATTGCTGTATGTTATGGAAATATATAGATTTATCAAGTTAATAGAGTTAATTTAGGCCTATGTACGCAGAAATTTACCCAAAAGATATAAATGCACTAGTAAATTACCTTCAATTTTTGCCGCATAGTGCATAAAAAGTAAATGATATTATAATAAATAATTCAGTGCACATCCTATAAAATAACCGAGGTCAACATTTCTCAATTTTTTCACTAAAAAATAATATATTACTATTACAGGAGTAAATTTTCTTACTAGGTTCTCACTGGAAGTTCGAAAATATTACCTCGACGTCGAATAAATAATAATAGTAAGTGATCCTATGTATATCTCACACATTTTAGCAATGTACAAAAGAGTAGCATATTTTTTAGGGACTTTCGTGATCCCAGTCACACTTAATCCCATTGGATTCCGAAATTTTCGAATCCCATGGTCCAATTGCTCCCACGGCATACCTTCTATTTCAAACAAATTTCGCAAAATTAATAAGTAATATTCTGAAATCAGGGGTTCCACTTTCTTCATTTTTGATCCCAGTGCCTACATCCATTGAGGAGGTTCTTTATCCCAGGTCAAAGTTGTAGCTGGGCCTTTTAACCATAACCCAAGCCCAACCCCGGCCTGTTGCAATTAGTAGAATTCAGGCCCAGCCCCGTAAGAGCCAAAGCCATTATAAGATTTTTTGTAATTAAAAAATTTCAACATGTAATTGAAAATACTAAAATCAAAACAGTTTTGCATCAACTGCACTTCTTAGAAATTCAATAAAGTTTACTAGTGGATGGGAGAAAATCGATCGGCTTGAAATAAGCATGCGTCTATTGGTGAAAATAATTTTAATGGGCAGTTTTCTGTGGCGAATAATTAAATTGCAGTTTTAATAATGAATAATGATTATATGTTTATATTACAACAAATAAAAATTTTAGGAATTTATGCAGCATTCCCCTCGCAAACAATATAAATTAAATATAAAATGAAACCTATTGTGTATTGTCTAAGTAATTTAATGTTTACGGTGGGACACTTATAGTATAAATTAAATTTATTGGCGCTTGCTATTACTATGAAAATTGTTGAGTTAATTGTAATTATTGTCACCATGAATTTACTTTTTCATGTATAATTAGTCAATTGAATATAATAGATGATACAATTTTGTAATGTAAGAAAACGAATGTATACTTATTAATTCAATGTTGAACAATTAAAAAACTAGCATTGTTGTAAAGACTAGAGATGATGGCAATATATACAGCATTTGGTGTTGCTTTAATACACATGTATACTTCAACAAATGGAGTAAGTGGCAAATCTGCAATTGAAATAAAGGAAGGTAATGTATGGAAAACTGCAAACAATATATTCACAATAAATTTTGTGATTGATCTTAAAAACCTTGGTCAGCATTTTCCTAGAATTGTAGAGATTTCTGCTGAAATTTGGAAGAAAATGAACGTGAAGCATTTATATGACTTCTGCCAAGATGGAAATCAGGCAAAAAAGGCTAATTTTAAAATGCAGCCTTGCAGAAATTTTCATGTTATTCAAAGTTGGCAAAAAACAATTGATATTACATTTAAAGGCATACCAAAGAAAGAGGAAAAAAATTGAGGTGGAGATTGGAGGTTTGTTTTCTTAGATTTCAATTCAACTGAAATAATGAAAGTATCTGTTAAAATTAACAAAAAATAAAGCAATATTNTGAATAATGATTATATGTTTATATTACAACAAATAAAAATTTTAGGAATTTATGCAGCATTCCCCTCGCAAACAATATAAATTAAATATAAAATGAAACCTATTGTGTATTGTCTAAGTAATTTAATGTTTACGGTGGGACACTTATAGTATAAATTAAATTTATTGGCGCTTGCTATTACTATGAAAATTGTTGAGTTAATTGTAATTATTGTCACCATGAATTTACTTTTTCATGTATAATTAGTCAATTGAATATAATAGATGATACAATTTTGTAATGTAAGAAAACGAATGTATACTTATTAATTCAATGTTGATCAATTAAAAAACTAGCATTGTTGTAAAGACTAGAGATGATGGCAATATATACAGCATTTGGTGTTGCTTTAATACACATGTATACTTCAACAAATGGAGTAAGTGGCAAATCTGCAATTGAAATAAAGGAAGGTAATGTATGGAAAACTGCAAACAATATATTCACAATAAATTTTGTGATTGATCTTAAAAACCTTGGTCAGCATTTTCCGAGAATTGTAGAGATTTCTGCTGAAATTTGGAAGAAAATGAACGTGAAGCATTTATATGACTTCTGCCAAGATGGAAATCAGGCAAAAAAGGCTAATTTTAAAATGCAGCCTTGCAGAAATTTTCATGTTATTCAAAGTTGGCAAAAAACAATTGATATTACATTTAAAGGCATACCAAAGAAAGAGGAAAAAAATTGAGGTGGAGATTGGAGGTTTGTTTTCTTAGATTTCAATTCAACTGAAATAATGAAAGTTAAAATTAACAAAAAATACGTTGAAAGCAATATTAAAGATGCTCCTAAGACTACTACAATGAGAACAACAACCACAAAGCCAACAACCACAACAAAAGCAACTACAACTACTACTACCACTGAATTAACAACTACATCCACTACTACCACTAAATTAACAACTACACCAACTATTGCAACTCCGAAAATGCTAACTTCTTCAGCAGTTTCATTCTCTTGTGGAGCATTTCCAATTATTATTGTATTCCTAATTTACCAATGGTAATGAACCATTAGATAAATTTTTTTTTTAAATTATCGGTCTGTTGAGCAAAAATTTCGGAACCAGGCCCATTTCATTGTTAGTGACTAACAATGAAATGGGCCTGCATTACAAGAAATTTAAACAGTGCCATGTGACCTCAGCAAATAACTAGTGAAAGTGCGGCGTAGATTATGCACTATGATTAACTGTAAGTGAAAGAGGTTTTTTACAAATTTATATATCTTAAAATTAATAGATTATCTAGCTCATCATCAATTTTTTAAACGCTATTGGTTTACTATGCAATGCAAAAAAAAAAAATTGGTTTGTAGCCATAGTTGTTCACGTGTCAAAATTTTGCAAAAAATGTTATCCCATATGTCAATTTATAAAGGGAAAATGAAGTAGATGCAATTGAATATAATTTCATGAAAATGCCAACACGCGAATGTTCAAATACATCATCAATTCTAATTGGTTAATGCTAATACTATAAAATAATGTAAAGATCGTATCTATATCATTTGAATTTCTCCTGTCAATTTTGCATTTAATAAATTTAAGAGGTAAGTTAAGTCGTGCGAACAAGGGAAATACCTTAAATAATATAATATTGAAGAAGATCAAGACAAATTTTTTCCGGCAATTTGTATAATAGATGCTCGGCTAAATTCATCCGTAAGTTTAATCTATAGTTGATTTTTAAATGCTGGAGGCCCAAAAACGCATTTAAGAAAGAAAACAATATCCATTTCAAGTACATTTTAATAACACGTAATTGAATACGTCATTGTTTTGCTGTTAGAGGGCTACAACAATTTGTGCTACAATTTCTTGTAATGTTTACGGCCCAAGCCCGGCTCTGGCCTGAACACGCTACAACTCTGTCACAGGTTCCAGTCCCTTGGAACTGAGAACAGTAGATCCTATGTTACTAGACTGCCCCTAATACATTAGCATAATGCTCTTATGATGCCATAATATGATAATAACGCAACAAGTCATATTCAAAATAACTTTTCTCAGCCTCCTGATTACTGAAAAAACGTAAGTTCAGAATTGTTTGCAGATTTGTGTGAGCTAAAATAGACTAAATATTTACCGGTACTGATCGAAAACGGTAGTTCGTGATGCTGTTAGTGTGCATTTGTGCAATTGAATGTATTGGCTTTATACCAATATTATCAGCAATTTAAATATTTGCGCCGAAGTTCATACTTTCATATGTAAACAAAATTGCTAGCTTACGTACATGTTAGGAGGAAACACACACACGCAGTTTCACACTAAATATATACTACTAAGATATTGGTGAATACATATAGTTTGTAAATTTTTAATTTGAATGTATTATTAATACTCGGAAGGGACTCTGCAATCAGTTATTATCAGACATATTTTGTTTAGCTTTTGACTATTAACTATTAACAGTTTGTTATAGCTTGGGTCCATTTGGACCCAAAACTTTCTTTAAAAAAAGGCAAAAAATCTAATGCGTACTTGACAAAGATGCATAGAAGAATATTTCTGCGAATGTATTTCCATATTTGTGACAATTGTGAGATTTTGAAATAAACATGCGGCATGAAATAGAGCTGGGCACCAGCCGACGGAAAATTTAGAGGGCTGAGCCGATTGCTAACTAAAACTGTATCAACACAAACGAAATGTGTCATAAAAAAGAAACCACACTTAAAGTTTTTGATGTGGTGGTGACTTTTAACTTTGATTAGTTATTCTCTCCAACGTTGTCCATTTTTTATTACGTTTTATTACGTTTTTTATTGTTAAGTGTTTTAATTTATTTTATTGCTTATATTAAATTTTAGTTTAGGTTATTTCTTATTACTCAGATTACATGTAAGCGCATGATGAAACTTTTTGCAGTAGATATTTTCACAATACGGTTTTTACAGGGCTATAGGCATGGGTGGTAACAGCGTTTGCTGTTAATCGCTGTTAAAAGCAGATGCTGTTAATTGTAACACCATAATGTGTGCTGTTAACCGCAAATCAAATAGGCTTTAGCAAACAAATCACTTTTTTACTATATTTTGCTGTTTTTAGAATAATTATATGTGCACTGTGAGTAAAATAAAGTTTATGCATAATTGTGTACAACATTTATTATTGGATATTATTTTCAAATATGTTATATGCAATTCTTCAATTGATAATAACCGATATTATATTGATGTACTCATTAAACGGAGTTGTTCTGATGTACATTTTGTATCCAATAGGGATTTGTTGCCCATCATGCAAATTAATGAACTTAATTTAAGTTTTGCAACCATTAGCAACTGACTTCACTTGTTTAGAAATTTTGTCATTTTTAGTGTTTTTTCAAATTTTATCTTCACTTTTAGAATAAAATAATTTTAGGTATTAATTTTTTATAGTAATTTTGTGAATACGCATAAGTTAAGATTCTGCGAATCAACAAATTTATCTATGAATACTAACCCGAATTTCGAGTCTATTTTTGCCAAATCAGACTATTAGGTCAGTAAGAATAATGAAATTCAAAAATTTTAATTTATTGAATGAATTTTTGCCCAAATTAGGAATTCGGAAATCCGAAAATACATTGGTACACATTTGAATAATATGTAAACAAAGAAATGCATGAAACAGGAGTCATAAAAATTCAAATCTGAAGTATTTTTCGAATCCTAAAATTGTAGTATCCTCGAATAAGCTTGGAGGCAGACAATCTGTTTCCAGACCTGGGCATTGTTCTCAAAGACTCTGAGTAACAGAATAATTGCACTATAGTTTTGAAATCCAAATTTAAATTTTTTTGTGATGTAAAATAGAAAATTTTTTGAAAAAAACTTTTTTAAATTTGCTGCCTGCTGTTAATCTTGACAGCAGATAATGCTGTTTACAGGAAATTTGCCACCTGTGGCTATAGGACTTATAGGTTTTCTATATTGAATATTATACAGTATAATCCAGTTCTATAGAAGTCGTGCAGGTTAGCGCCGCCAATAGTAGTCGGCTGACAGTGGCGCCCACCTCTAGCTTGAAAGCGAATCTTTATCACGTGATTATTCTTTGAATCGATGATTTCTGTTTTGTGCTTTTTGTGAAATACTGAAGCTCATGAACATATTTAAATGAGAATTAACTCGTTAAACAAAGATATTAACTTCCACACTTGCCACTCAGCATCAAATCTGCTATTAAAAAATTTGGATGCTCCATCCCTATTAGTCAATATTTGATTTCCAGCACATGGTTCTTTCTAAGGAAGATGTTTCATGCCTTTTCGAGGGTCAGATCGAATGTTAAAAAGAAACGCTTCCATTAAAATGAATTTGTATCTGCATTACATAGCAAACACTGTCAATTTCAATAAACTGGTATTTATTTGAACGATTTAGTCTCTACAGTAATACATTGTCAAACCATATTGTTGTCAATATGAATAGTTTTTGGTGTTTAAAATACAATATAACTTGTTACTATAGTTGGAATAACCAAATCCGTCATTTTTGATAATGCTAGCTTCACTGTTCACCATTGAAATTGCTAAAAATTTAAAAGATGATGTTTTCTCAATTATCAGGTTTATCCACACTGCTAAAGATTGTAATTCTAATAAATTATTATTTACACAATGGGATTAGCCCTCAAGAAAAGTGAAAATGACTAGCCTTATTAGTTATTCAATTAAAAAATCTTTTTTTGATGATACATTAAGAATATGCTCAAATAACTGGTAGGCGTGTTCTTATTGTAATACCTTTGAAAATTGTTAGGCATTATAAAATTTTATCTGCATTATGTACATCATTAATGTGTTTTTAGATAACTTTATGGTTGCTTAGTTTACCTTAGATACAGACTAGCTTCAAGTTTTCCCAAGAAAAAAATAATATCAAGATGAAGGAAAGCATTTAAAATAACTTCTAGAGTGCAGGGCATTAAAAATGTGGGTATCTATTTTGCTGGATGCTGTGCATCACTTGTTGGCGGGAAGAAGATTTAATCGTTGGTGCAGTTTAGATTAGAAATTCGAAACATGCATACATTAGTTTCCTTTAAATACACTACTAGATTTTGTTTGTGTAATGAACTTCATTAAATGAAGTGAACCAATTTGACATTTTTAAATAATTTGAGTTGACTCTTTATGTTAATTTGAGTATTGTTTTTGATTCCAATAAAATTTTCTATTAAATTTTATTGGTCATATATGAAGGTGTGGGATACATCCAGACAGTAGTGATAGTGCAGATATTGGTGAAATATTATGGCTGCATGTTATATCACATTTCCAAATTTATCATTAGAACCTGTTTGTGCATCCATATTGTAATATCTGTTGACCTTGCAAATGGCCCCTACTATACTTATTCCTCTGGTAGGGGAATAACACGTGCAAAAGATATTAATGGTTGCAAACTATTATTTAGGTTTCCCTAACCTAACAACTAATATTGATGTAATTTAGATAACAACGTTTTCAACTTTTCGATTCTACTCCATTTTCGCAATGCAATGACCTTTTGATAATACAACAACAGCGTGGCCTCCAGGCAATGTCCTGCCAATAATTGACATTAACATTTAAAGTGTAGATAATAGTTTAAATCAAACAGTTCGATAGTGTTATTATTTCATTTCGCATGTATTAATTTCTACCCACCTCACTTTTGCGGTTGTTAATACCTCACCTAGTGTAGATAATAATCATGACCACAAAACTCTAAATGCCATTTTGGCTCTTTTATCCTCAAGCAGCCCTTGCTTTGTACATGTATGAGTAATGATGGAAGTCTCAATAATTAATTTCTAATTACCTGTATAGCTAGTTCTCATTCAGAGTGAGGTCCAAAGCAATCCAGTTCTCGCAAGGCGATTCACTCCTCCCTAAAAAGCCATACGGCACTCAGCTTGATTTATCATATTTACATTAAAGTAAAATAAATAGATAAATAAGTAAAGAAATAACTTTAATAATGAAATAACCTGGTTTGTAGTTGTATGGTTAGTAGTTTCAATAGAATCTCCAAACTAATATACAAAAAGAGAATACGTTTCCTTCGTAATACTTTCTATTGTAGTAACCCAATAAACAATAAAACGTTTTATACCCCTCTCATATAATGGTATAACACGTTGTAAAACGTCTTAAGATACGTCTTCTAAAACGTCTTATTAAACACCATTTCTAAACCTTGCTGAATGCCATTTAGTGTCCACCAAATGATGTTCTAAAACGTTTTCTAAACGTCTTCTAGACGTCTTCTAAACGTCTTCTAAACGTCTTCTAGACGTCTTCTAAACGTCTTCTTGACATCTTCTAAACGTCTTCTAAACGTCTTCTAGACGTCTTATTAAACACCATTTCTAACACTTGCTGAATGCCATATAGTGTCCACCAAATGATGTTCTAAAACGTTTTCTAAACGTCTTCTAGACGTCTTCTAAATGTCTTCTAGACGTCTTCTAAATGTCTTCTAGACGTCTTCTAAACGTCTTATTGACATCTTCTAAACGTCTTCTAAACGTCTTCTAGACGTTTTCTAAGTAACTTTTAAGCTATTTCTAGGCTATTCATAAGAGTTTTGTAAACAATTTCCAAATAAATCTATTTTTTTTTGTACTCGAACCCGACAGGACCCAAAACCCGATCGGGTTTATCAGGTACCCGATGTCACTCACTAATATATATATATATATATATATATATATATACTGTATATATATGTATATATATATATATATATATATATATAT
>CABFPE010000003.1:1022853-1047117 GCA_900660155.1 Hofstenia miamia | reverse complement strand
TATATATATATATATATATATATATGAAAGTAAGAAACTACCAATTTTTTAATAGACTGTGATACAACTACTTCACACAAGAAATCCACACTTTAGGCAATAATTACGATAGCACCTTTGAATTCAACAGACGATGAAACAAACACGTTGCGAGCAATTTACATGCCAAATATGAGTAATCTTTCTTAAAAAACTTCTAAATTTATTATATTTATCATGTTATTTTTGTTTATAGACTCAGCGACAATTGACTGGAGTTATGGACCTAAAAATTCTTTCTTTAAAAAATGAAAGCTAATTACTAAATGTCCGCTGCGAAAAAGGGAATCCAGTTTACACCTATCAGTGTTAAAGTTGTATAGATTTACAATAATTGCATGTATATCATTGGAATGATGTAGTTTTACAATAATTATATTTAGTCAATTCATAAAATTATATTGATTGCAAATCTTATCAAACCATATTATAAAATATATTTACTAATATTTCAAATTATATTCGTCCTTTAAGTATGCTCTTAAATTCAATTCAGACGTTTGCAATCATCAATGGGCACTTAAGAAACATTTTAATACATTTCAAATGTTTTAGAACTTATGTATAATAAAGACAATATGAATTTTTTTGAAGTGCTATTATTGCAGGAAGAAATTTTCAAATGAATTGCAATTATTGAATAATTTATAATGGTTGCTTAAAATATTTTTCAGTGTGCTAGATTTGGCAAGCATATGTTGAGTTTCAATGGCCGTTTGCAATTAGTTAGCCATGAGACAAGAAACGTAAGGATTTCCTATTAATGTTAATATTGATTATTATTTAGATGAACATCTCAAATATAAACGTTAAACAGATTAGACAATATTTAAGAAATATTACAGGTAAGTGGACTGTTTATGGATGGACAAAGGGGGTTATTGTGTATACAAGCTCAAACATCAACAATATCAACATTGTTGGAATATGGTCACGTACATTGCAATGAATTCAGCTAATATTAGCAGGACAATTCCTCTGCAGGTGCTGTGGATGTGCATATACCCGACCACATTTTGCTAAACCAAAGACGAATATCGTCCAATCCATCCGATGTGCCATCAATAGTTGATAGAATTAAATGCACTTTTATATTTGTATTTCAAATACATTCTTCATTTTAAATTTGTTTCAAAATTTACTAAAACAATCTCGGCGTATTTGGGATACCAGTACAATTATAAGCAAAATCATGTTTAAATTTTTTATCAATTACTAAGAAATGTCCGCTGTGAAAAATGGAATCCAGAAGAAATTGTACTTTTGGACACAATAATAACTAAAAGTTTGCGCTTCAAAAATGTTTTCCTATCCTTTTTGTGAAGTTTTCAGACTAGAGTCCATAGTCAGTTTGAAAAGGGTTCATGTTTGAAGATTGACGTAAAATTTTTTACTCTTTCAATTTGGCTGCTTGAGGAGCATCACAGGGTTCTCCATTTTCTTTAAATAGCAAATTTCCTTTTATGATTATGGCACTTGAGAATCATCATATGTAATGCAATCAACAATACTTACGTGTGGGATTTAATGAAAAAATACTTGCATTTATTTTTTGGCTTATTGCCATTCGAAATATTGTATTACAAGTTTTATTTGTGGATGTATTGATTGAATAACAGTCTGTAAAATATAACAAAATACAAACATTATTGAATGCTATTTATTTTTATTTTTCTTGCTGAAAAACTACACGTTGGTGAGTTTCTTTTAGATTATTTCAACATTATCTGAATATCAATGGCATTATTTATTTTTTTGTACAATATTAAGAGTTATAGCATAAAGTCGTTAACAAATGTAAAAGATGAAAATTATTGTGCTGCATTTTCAAATACTATTTTTTGTTTACACATGTTATCAAGCATATCACGTATCAATTAGCTCAAGACATATGTCATGTTTAACACGTAAAGTAATATGTCTCGGCTTTTTTCTGTGACCTCTGTCTTCAAATATATCGCCGAGTATTATTCTCCTTCAGAGTCTCAAGACTCATTTATTAACTGTAAGAGGACAGGCCTCAAACTACTAGAATAAATGGTTAAATGTTAAATTTTGGCATTGGGATAACAACACTTCGAAATTTTACTTTTACACAGTATTTTTATATCAATTACTTTGGTAGCCAAAGACAATTTAAATATAAAATTACTGGTAAATAATTGTCGGTTTTAATTTAAGTTGCAAGCTACTAATTATTAAATTAGATTTTGGCGTAGTAGTGAAGAAGCTATCTAGAAAACGCTCATTTTTTGGTATGGGAACCATAGAGAACATTTCAATAACACATTACTTCTGGCAAATATTTCTCTTGTATGGAATTAGTTGCAAGACACAGCTTAAAATGATAGTTTTTGATTCACAGTATATATATATATATATTTATATATTTGCATATTTCATAGAAACGGGGCTAATTACATATTCGCAAGCAAGTGTGCAAATTTTCATTCCTATAGTATATTCTGAAGTGGTGAATATATTGACACAAGGTACATAATCAATAGAAAGTACGACGCTGAGAAAATTGATATTGAAAACAATGAAAACACATATAAGTGGAAATATTTTGAACTGTAAATGAGTGTTGCAATATAATGATGGTTTCGTTATTTCCATTTTAGTGAATTTTCAATTAATAGTACTTTTTAGGTTCTTGTGATTTTGTAGTTAATTTGAATGCTTAATATAGGCTACATTGCAAATGCCTCAAATAGGGTGAGTTAAATTTGAAAACGTTTTTTTCAATTATTACATTAATAAAAAAATTTCTTATTTTAACACAACTGCTTCTGGCATCATTTCAAAAAAAATTTGTTTTAAAATAGACTGCTTTTTTAATAAATTTCCAGGGAAATTAAGAAAGTGGCCATTATAAAAAATTGTAAAAAAATTCACCAACACACAAATCTATAACATATAAAGTACTAAAATATGTTAATACAAATTTAGTTCCGGTTTTTCCCATATACAATGTATAATACGATAACACAACACATAGTTTCTGTATACCTAGAAAAAGAATCTGATTGCAGGTCACTACATCTACGCATATAGTGTATAACTTGAATGTAAATAGTAAACTTGTGATGAACTGTTTTAGAGAAGATCGTGCAGACGAAAGCTTATTGCTAAAAGAAGGAAAAATGGAACACGGGCAAGGATCGGAAATCGCAATTGCTTACGGATTTTTATAATTCTGATAATCAATCACAATCTATTATGAATATTAGTGCTGGATCCGGTTAGGTTAAGACCGGTTAAGCCGGTCCGGTCCGGTTAAAGCCGGTTAATCTGCAAGAGCCGGTTAATCAGGTTAAAATCCGGTTAAGTAATTCTATCTTTTATTTTCTAAATTTGCTGATTACAATGATTGCGGCATTACAAAGTAATAGAAATTGTGGAAAAGGGTACAAAGATTCCCATTTTTGCAATTCTAATCCTAATCTACATTCTTGCTTTTTAAATTTTTGAAAATATCAAATTTGTGGGATGCATAAATTCGATTTGTTTTTAATATATAGACTAGATTTTAGGTCATTCATAGAGTTCTAAGTGTCCTATTTAATTCTTTTTGTGCATAACGACATGTTCTCATCAAAATTTGATAGACTGTGGTGACTTTCAACAATTCTTGCTTCATAAAAATCTCATATTTAAAAAGTCTATACATATATATATATATATATATATATATATATATATATGTATATAGGAGGTTTTATTTTTTTGATTTCAAACGTCGTCGTTTTTATTGCATTTCAATTGCCGTTTATCCGTTGTCATTAATTAAAATCATCCTAAATCATATTATATCATGTGTATACATACTTTTCAAAAAAAAACACATAAAAATCTCAGGAAATTTAGATTTTTATATCAGAAATTTGTTTGGCATCTCATTTGCTGACAAGGCATTTCAAAAATTTGAGGTGGTTAGTGTTTAAAGAAACAACGTCTACCCAAATAAGACAAAGATATAATGCAAAGCACTGCGCAGCCTTCAGAATATTGCAACATAAAAGAATCTCTAAATTTCAGAACCCGAGCCTCATTTGTTCTTAAAAAGTCTGTTTATTATGGAAGTTACAATTGAAAAGAATTTTGCTTTGTAATATTGTATATTCATTTCTCCAGCTAATAAACCGCCTAATCATGTGTGCTTTATTATTTTATTGTCAATAATTCGAAAAGGAGCTTCCATTATTTTCGCTCCTTGCAATAATTAACTTTTCCTAGAAGCAGTTTTTGCATGTTTTGTAATTGTTACTTGAGGAAATTCCGAATGAAAACATCTAAATTCCTTAAACGAAAATTGTAGTCAACAATTTTACTCTGGCCTAGATTTCATTGTTGTGAACCACATGTTGAGCAAGATGATTTTGTTGCATTTTACTGTTTTATTTAACGAGAGTTTATCATTTTTAATGAGATGTAACTGCCGTTTCCAATGTGGTATGTAGGTCGCATTTATATTTTTTACTCATTTTAGATTTCTTCTCAGGCAGTCTAATATGAGTGATTTATTTGTTTTTATAAAAAATTAGTTTTCACTCTTGTATTTGAGTTTGGGGTTCTTGCAATTAGGATATCAAATTTTCATAAGTGTGCGCTTCAAATACAAAATTCTCCCATGCAAGCTCTTGGGTGTTTGGGATTGTATATTTGTAAAAAACTAAACCTTTATTTTTTGCAAATATATGCATAATTATACCTTCTCTTATGAATTCGACCGAGGAAAATTCTATTGGCAACATTTTTGAAGAAATATATATATATATATATATATATATATATATGTTAACTTAATATATTTATATGTATAATATTGTAATGTTTTAAAAAAAAGAGTTTTAAGAGAAAAATTATTGAATTGTAATGTCCCTAATGTGACTATTTTAAGATGCTGGTATTGCAGTGAGAACTGACAATATTTTCACCTACAAAAATTTGTGATAAACTGTCGAAAAGAAAAACCACAATTGTAGAATCTATTTAGCTATTCAAAGAGAAATCCTTGATTCACAAAGAAATAATAAAAATTTCAAACTTTTTATACACCAATGATTTGTTCACATAATCCAAGAAAAAAAGAGTTCTTCTGTTGCCATCCTTGCATTTTAGGCCAGAAATGATTGAAAATGATTCAAAAAAGTTCTCTAGTAAAATATTATAATTACACAAAAAATGTAGATACTGCTGACAAAATATTAAGATAATTCGCAATGTAAGCAGCCTCACTTTGATGGTACTTGGAAGTGTTTTTCAATTTGACATTCTTTGTTTTAATGTATACATAATTAGTAAAGATATAAATATTACATGTAGTAATATAAGAGAGACTATGATTAATCTTATTTAAATTTATGCTCACCAAGATAACTAAAATGATGAAAGCCAAAATATTGTATTGTGCAAAGAAATACATCAAATACTATTAATAATATACTGCCTGTGAAGAACCACACCCATTATCGTCTTTGTATCTTAAAAAACGTGTAATTGCTCTGTGACTTGTAACAAGTATATTTGCAGGAGTTACCCTATGCAAAACTAAAAGAAACATTGACTGGGATTTATATTGAAAATTGTATAGTTAATAATTATAATTGAAAATTATCATTACATTGATGTGTGAAATGCATTATTTTTGCACTTAAAGTGCTCATTGGTCCATTGACCTATTCAGTCTTTCTAGGTATATTTAGATTTTGTGGCAAAGGAAATTCCATTTTAATGAAAATTTTCAGAGAATTACATTTGTTCAGTAAGCATAGTAAAAGTAACGAAATATTAGAAAAATTCCGCAAATTCCTTAAAAATAATTTGAAAAGATATAAGCAATTTAGGTCAATTGACCTATCAGTGGTTCTAGGGTTAAGAAAGTAATCATTTTTAAGATCGTTAGAACATTTTCATTTAAGTCATTTTTCATTAATAAATCAGATTCTCTTTTTGTTATTTATTAATCATGTTTCTATTAGTATGTGTTTAAAGTAACAAACAGCTTTGTACACATTTTAAACAATTTTATCCAAGACGCGCCATGCGCATAGTCAGAGAATTTTAACTATTAAAAATTTTCAAATTTATAACGACGAAAAGCTGCATACAGTAAATCATGTTTGGAGTAATAATTGTACCAGTTGTTTGTAATTTTAGAGTATTGATAATGTATCAATGGCATATTTTCCTTTTCATAGGCCAGTAACGGCTATATGCAGAGATGATACCGGTCGGATTAATCCAGGGCCGGCAATTACCCACTGCAACTGCTTGAAAATGTCTAGAAAAGAACAGCAATCCCCCAAATTGAAAATATATTTCTTATTTTATCTGATTACCAGGAAAAACTCTCTACAATATCATAAATTTTGTTGTAAATTGTGCTTTTGATTGTCCATTTCTTACTTCCAGACTTCCAGTTTTTTATGTAACATTCTGTTGTGCTTAAAACAAAGAAAGTTTAATCTTCAGAATTTACACTTGAAATATTTAAGAAACTTCAAAAAAAGTTCGAACACTTATATTTTGTTAATGTTGGAAAAGTCAATCAAATCAAATTGAAAAGATTTTCTTTTTGCGAACATATTTAAATTACGAAAATAACTCAATTCTAAAGTTGTTCAATAATAAAAAATTAACGTTTATAGCTTATGTTGCAATTTTCCATTCAAAAAATCATGTTATGTCATGAGATTAAAGAACAGTAGGTTAAACGAAATACTCGTTTACTTTATGGCTTCTTTATAGGCTGGGACAGAATTTTCTGAAATTGTAAGCAAATAGTTCGTAACTGTAATGTTATTTTGAAATATCTGGAGGCTTTTGTCGCCATGAATTTGGATTTGCACACGTTAGACCTCAACGGGTTTCAGTGGTGTATCTACATAAAAAGTAAGCGTTAAGTTTAGTTGTTGCTCTCATGTCTTTACGTGAACATGAGTATGGGGAGAATTTAATTTTTTTTTAAAAATACCAGAATTTTCTTTGAAAAATAGTCTTTTTAAGTACTTTAGCCACAGAAATACACTTAAGTACAAAATTGTCATTTAGAAATATGGCAGCAGGCAGTGTTGTAAAACTTGCTGCACCGCAACATTTGTCACTTCCTACCACTGCAGAAACACGAAACTTATCGCGATATAGCGCAATGGCTCGAAAGTTTCCGCGATTACCGCAAAATCTTTACTTATGTGCTTAGCAACTTAAAAGTTAATAAAGTTTTACTGTAAAGCACTCTTCATCTAAATTACAAATTCTATAAATATTTATATTTTTCTTAAAATAATTGGTATTTTTAATATTAATGGATCCTCAAATGGACAATATACTTTCTGTATACCGTTATGATCTTTTTCCTAAAAGCTACCACAATGCCCAGCGTTGTACTGCAACGTGTACATCTCTATTGTGATTGGTTCACAGCAAATTTTCATCGGATGGAATTTAGTTGTATCCATAAAATTGGGTCAATATCTTTACCCAAAAAAAATTTAAGAACATTTTGCCAGAGTGAGGAGGTAACATATTTTAATGCCAATTTTTTTTATATTTAGATCATCTTATTCTCTGTGATGTATTTTTTGTTACAATGTGGTTATTACAGGGAGAATAAATTTACTATACAGTAAGATTTTTATCACAGGTAAAACTTAGGGCAAAATTGAATTGATTCACTTTATCTGTGTGATCATTTAAGAAATGGATATTTTAATAATTTTGCATTGAGAAATGCTGACGTCAGCACATGACATATTCTAAGCTTTTTTGCAACTGATCAACGGAACCAGATAATTCCTGCATCTACATAGCAGAGCTCAGCGAAAATTTTGAGTATTCCAAGCAAGTGCGCATCTAGAATTTTGCGGATAACCAGGAATTTTTTTGGGGTGGCCTTTGCCCATACTTCAGCCAATTTGTTCAAGATTTTACTGCAAAGTACCACAATCAGTCACATTTTTACAACTTTTAATAAATTTCATTATTTTCAAAATCTAGAAAAATTATATTGTCATAGCCTAAAATGCAAAGGTAGCGGTCCAAGAAAGTTTTTTTCAGTTTGACCTTAACTATCTCTTAGAACATGCCTTGCGTCAGCAAAAACTTTATTAAGCATTTAAAAATTCATTAATCTAAACTGCAATGTATTTTTCCAGGTGGTAAATCCCTACAAATTTGAAAAAAATATATCACTTTCCATAATTACTTTAAAATTAATTGGCTAACACTCCATCGAATACAACTAATCCGAACTGTGCACTGTGTCTCTTCGTTCGAGCCCTGATTACTTAGAAACTATTTCTGGCAAGACTGCTCGGCCAATCGAATAATTGAGCTATTAATAACTGATAAACTTAAGTTTAAATATCATATCCTAACAAAACAATACTTCAAAATGACAATTGTCATTACTTGTGCTTAACTTTTAAAAATAAAGAAAATGTTCAGCAATGCCATGTTAAGCAGCCATTTTGGGCATTGTTGTGTCCTGTTTAATAGTGTTGACAATATTTTATCAAACAAAATTGATTCTCGAATTAGCTGGTAAACAAAGTGTGTGATAAACAATAATCAACATTTTCAAACTAACACTTCAATTTGCAATCAACATTTTTCTCAAATAAAATGACGATATTTTTAGCAACACATCAACATATAAATTACCTTCAAAACGGAACAATTTGTTGCGAAGTTTTCAATCGAGATGTGACATGATTTGCCGGCTAAAATCTAACAGATACGATCAGATATCAATTTAAAATTGAGCTGTCTGGGTCCTATATATTGGTCAAGCCGCTTTTATATATTTTCAAGAAATTTTCTATTAGCAAATTTGGAAATCCGGAGGTGAACGTGATTGAATTTAATTTTGAAATTTTGCAATAAAGTGTATTGCTGTGGCTGAATAAATTAAAAAGTTTGATTATTTTTCAATAGAAATTCTTATTTTTTAAGAGTTTTAAATTCCCTCCATTCTTAATGCTCACGTAGTCAGGAGTTCGATTGCTCATGGGAGAAACAACTAGCCTTAATAGTTTTATGCTGATAGACAAGTGAAAACGTTAAGAAGGGCTTTGCTCAAAGTCAGAGTTATGAGGGTGTAAAAATATAATCAGACTTGCCGTTGTGTGTTGTGTACACGGTACAACACCACAAAACAACTTGTGTTGTGTTGCGTTAGAATTTTAACCTTGTTGTGTACACAACACAACATGTTATTTACGACATAAAACCCACCGTAATAAAATTTATTATTTTTCCTTTGATGGAAGAATTCCGGTCATATTATGTTTTTTATTTTTAATTTTATTAACAAATTTGTGAGGGCATTATTGCTATTTATGGCATGTAACTAACGAAGTAAAATTCCATGAACTATGAATGTGAATGCGAGCTTACATCATCCCTAGAAAATAATAGTTGATACAAAATACGTACTTTTTATGAATTTCTTACACAATTATTTTAATCAACTTAGAATTTTAGGTATAAAATCTAAATTTTACAAATTAGTAAACTTTGCATTGCCCTTTTGCTTTAGTATAAGTTTGGGCGTCTCACTCTTTGATAAAGGAAATACATTCAGAAGCAAAGTAGCGTTAAATGTCAGAAAGAAGTTTAAAAAAAGATAGCACATCAAGAACACCTATGGAATATGTATTACACTACATTCATCTTCATCAGGATTCAGACTATATAATTCATCCCAACAAGAAAATGAAAGACAAGCTTACATTCAAACAACGATGCAGCATCAGTGAGAGTTACTCCAACTTGCTTTGACTATGTAATTTTTTTTGAAAAACAGTTTAAGAATTCAAAAAAAAGTTATTAGTATCTTGCTTAGGGACGGTGTTGGTCGATTTAAATCACTCGATTTATATCATTGATTTAAATCGGATTTAAATCATGATATAAACAAAAGCACATTATTAGTTAAATTATTAATTTAAATCAAGTACACTAAAACAGATGCAAGTAGTGTATTCTAATTGTTTTGAAGTCATTGCCGTGATATTGGAATAAATTGGCAAGCTCTGAAATGTTGTTTTGCATGTTTTTTATCTTCAGTTTATACATAATATATATATATATATATATAAAATAGTAGTATCAAAAGGATCTCTAATATTTAGTACCTTGGAGGATTGTCTGGATAATATTGAAATTTACACAAAAAAATCGGATTTAAATAAAAAAAATCCGATTTTTCGATTTTTTTAATTTAAATCGGATTTTTTCCCAACACTGCGTAGGGAAGAGAATTGTATTTTAACCTTTGTTAATCATTATTATTGAATTGTACTTGATAAATTGCTTGTAAATATTCTTTTTCCAGATCATAGTTTGAAATTTAATACATATTAATGATAATAATCATGGAGTAAGAGTACTGAATTTAAACGGATTGATTTGTCATAATTATTTTCAAATGGATCTCCTCTTTGGACTATAAAGACGCTCTGCTGAAATTCTCCACTCTCCCGCTGTCACTCTACTTCCATGCCTGTGATCTCCTTCTGTTCAATCGACTACTGACTCGCAAATTGGATCTTGATCCTTTTGATTTCATTAAGTTCTCTAATTCCTGCTGCACTCGCTCTGATGATGTTGTCACCTTCTCCATTCGTCGTACAAAGAAACATCGCACCCTTCACTCGTTTTTCAATCGTGCTTGTACTGCTGCTAATTACATCTTGACTCGCAACCCTCCAACAGCGATTGATTTCTTTTCCCCACCACCGAGCTTCAAGAAATCTTTGATGGCTTTCCTCTTTGCTGAGCCCTTCTCCGACTTCGCCTACTCTTCCATTTGCTCCTATTTCATCTCCTGTGACTGTCCTCGCTGCCGTAAAACTTGACTTGTTTTTATTTTCTTGTTGTGTATGCCTTCAGCGGCTAAATAAAGTCATTGATTATTATTATTATTATTATTATTATAACATTTAAATTCACGAAACACCATTTACGTGTATTTGAACTTCACTTAAATATGAACTTCTTTTAAATATTTAGGAAATATTAATGTCCTTATTTCAATTAGGAATTCAATGTCGCACCTCGACACGTTTTACAACTATGCAGCAACTTTAGAATCCAATACTTTTAAATGACCATATTGGCTTACCTAAGATCATATTTGCTTACTCTAATTATATTGAAAAGGTAGACCTGCATGACTCAACATTTTTAGACCCGGTTCCGTACTCTGGTCGACCTTCAGGTTAATGAAAAGTTTTGTGACATTTCCCCTAGTTCTTGGGCGCGTCTCAGTCCCGTACCTCTACCTCTTGTTCAACTGTGGGATTAAATTAATTATTATTAAACAAAGTGAAGACTGAAATGAGATATTTGATATATTTTAGCTTTGCAAGTATAGGGCTATATTTTGTTATTTAGAAAGATTTTGGGAAAAAAAATTGCAAATCATTTGGAATCCTTGAGCCTCTTTCTTAATGGACACCACAAATACATTTATGACTCTGTTGTGCCTGTTGTGTGACACAACTATCTTTTGCTTTTAGGTTGTGTTGGTTGTTTTATGAAAAAACCCACACAATGGCAAGCCTGCATACAATTCCTAGTCAAATTATGGTTGATCCAAAAAAATTTGATGATACAGTTTCGTCTGAAAATTTTACAAAGTCATATGGAATACAACCGTCAGATTTATACTTATTTTGAACATTAGTACTTTAAATTTATATTTACTGTATTTTTTAATAGTTTTGACACATTTATTGTACTTATACAACACAAAGACTGAACTACATTCAGAACTCGTGTTCTTATTTTGAAATTGTGTTTGTGTTTTGTATATTGGCATGACTCTTTTCCACGCTATTAAGATAAACCATCAGTTGTCAATTGTAAATGTTTATCTAAACGACTTCTTATTTTAACCAATCATTCAGACGTACTTTCTCATACTTCAGGTAAAAGGCGAGAAATTAAAATTGAGACTACTATTCAGTTCAGACTTAGACACAGTACAGTACAATCCGATTGGCTTACACCAAGACAGGTACTAAGACCAGAGTAAATGTGTCAATGTTTACTCATATTTGAAACGGCTGTTCTATTTAATTATGTTTATGTCTGTTAACTTGTCTGGGGCTAGTGTTTGAAATAGATGTCTAGCAATTACAGAATACCCTCACCTATTCGCGGTGCAGTAATACACTATGGATCACTATGCTATGCGGTCTTACTGTCCTCTGTACTTTGTACTTACATTTCTTTTTATATTGTTGCAGTACAAAATTAAAATGTGCTTACATTATCATTATTATATTAGTGAAATACATAACTGCATGCAATATTACTACATTATTACTATATTGAGGAGTAAGAGTGTCTTTAGAAAGTGTTTGGGAAGCATTTAGTACCGTATATAATCTCATACATAGACGTTTAAAAACTGCATCCAATATTCGCGGGTTTTCGCTATTCGCGGGAGAATCAAGAACGTAGCCCCCGTGAATAACGAGGGAATACTGTATTTAACATTTCAGATTAGGAATTTTCTAAATGTTTTGTAATTTCTTGAAAAAATGTTAAAGACATATAATTCAGGAGCTATTAAAGTCATCCAAAATATTAAGGCATCACAAGATAGAGGATTGTCTTTTTTCATTTTCGAACGTCATTGCGACTGGCGCTATTCCATTGAGGTATGCAGCAATATTGATCTTGCCTAATTTTTTAATAGCCTTGGCAGATTAGGGTTAAGGCAGATTTTTTCCATATTTTGAAAGCATTTTGAGAATTTACGCTTGATGACTTTTGACTTTGCGGAGGCGTGCCTTAATGGGTTTGGGTGGTTTACCTACATAAAAAGGTTAGTTATTGCTCTCATTGGCTTTGTTTCTCCTCATTATCTGAATATTTGGAATGGAGAGAAGTTAAGATTTTTTGAAAATGGAATTTTCAATGAAAAAAAAATCGTCCAGCGTACTTAGACCACGCACAGCAATGCAAATTTCTACCATTAACTTCGCGCACATTCACCAATAGATGTGTCCAAATTTCATAATAGGCTTAGAGAAAATGTGGAAAACAGTTTGTCTTAGAACATAGGCATATAAGATTAGTAATAACTTATATGAATGTTAGATATTTAGAATTTTTAAATTTGTGAGAAACGAAATAAAGCAGTCAAAATGTTGAATTTTTTGAAGAGTGCCAACCATAGCAATAAAATATTTTTTATTTAATTTATTAACGTAAATATATTTTTTTCATTAATTAAGCACTCTGAAGTAATATCCGTATCTTTTGAATTAGTTGTATTTCAGATTGTGCTGTAAGAATATGAAGGAGTTTAGCAGGAGTTCTAATGCTGGAATGGCTTTGGCTCCTAATCAATATACTTTGAGCGGAAATGTGCTTGTATTTGAATTTCATAATGCAATAGGCGTTTTGTTTACTCAAATCTACACCGTGCAAAATACTATCTGCAATAACCATGTCCTCATCATCAATTATTGCACAAAGAAAGAAGAAGAACAAAGGTATTCTTTGTAATTCATGTAGTTATAGGTCATAACAATCTAAAGCAAATCTAACTATAATGCCATTAGACATTATTGACTTTCTTACGAAGATGAATGAAACAGAAAAAAATACAAAACTAGTGGAAAGCTAGGAAAAAACACAACAGAATGTCTTTTAAATTTGTAAAACTGAATATGTGAAAATAATGTCTAATGGAATTTTTGAAGAAGGTATTTCAAAAATTCAACAGACATTTTTATGCTAAGTAAGTTGTTTTTCAGTTTACTGAAAACTAAGCTACATACTTTGGATTGTTAAATCCATATCTGAATAATCTGAGAATATATTGTAAATATGGTAGAACATGCAATTTGTGGAATGGGAACACAATGTAGAACAGTAGTTACATTTTATTCAAGTTTGGGCGAATTTTGCGTGATTTTTAGTCTTGCTGCAGTTTCTAATATCTTACAAGTCGTCGCCATTGAAGTTCGCCTCATAAAACCCCTTTTAGTTTTGTTCGTATGGGGAGAAACTTTAGGTTTTTGAAAGAAAGTATTAAAGTCGAATGAAACGAACTAAGGTTAAATCTATCTCTGATAACACAAATAATAGTGTGAATACTATAAGCACAAAGGAGGATAAACATCGACAATGTTTTGGAATTGTCTCTGGTTGATACACATAAATCGAACATTTTGCTGTTATTTAACAACAGTCTCCGTTCTTCACACAAAGAAAACTTTGCACTTAATACACATCATTCTCGACTTACCAGAGCAGAACTCCACTGCCCATCTCGAGGTAAACGACCTGCACTATAATACCTTATCTCAGGAAATTGACGACTTACCACTTGGCGTTTTTTGCGGATTGCAATATCAACAGTCTCAGTACTTGGTATTTCATAATAGTTTGTTAAGATTAGTTTAAATTAATCAGTTGCTAGCTTTTTCAAAGATTGAAAGAAGGGAATTTGCTGCTTGATATCGCACTTGCAAGCTTTTCTTCTTCAATTCCCAAATATTTTAATGGGCAATTTCCTAGTTTTTAATTTGGTACGAGAAGTATCCCACATTTCGGTATGTTTTTTTCGATATTTCTCAAAAAATATGAGTAATTACAAAAAATGTCTTTTCATTTTATGTGTCGAAAATTTTCTGGAGCTTATCTACACCACATGCTGTTGATGTCAGTAGTACACATTTTTTGTTCATCTATTTGACAATGGAAATGACTGTTTTGGGACAATAGCCGAAAACTCTCCCTCATCATTTTTGCTTGTTTAGTTTGCACTGGCCATCTAAAGTACGTTTGGCAAAATGGTGCCTAGACTAGAAATACTATTCTGTCATGCGACTCTAAAAACATTGTCACAATGCCTCCTTCCACCCCATAGTTCTTTGATATCGCTTCAGAAACTGTTCCTTTTCCAGCATAATAGAATAATATCTAAAATTAATCTATAGTGGGTAACCAAAACTATATTTTTCCAACCCCATAGTTTAGGCTTGGCTGGATTGTATTGTTTAGCAGAACATCAGCTTTGAAAAGGAATTTTCAATACTGTTTCTCTAATGCAATTAACAAGAACATTATGCATATCCCATCCTCGATGTCAGGCTTTATTTTTGCATTTTTCTTACAAATGTGAGATTTTACTATTCTTTTGAACAAGTTTAAGCTCTCAATGATAAAAATCTATGCATTAGGCACTGCAATTCGTGTATGGAAACTGCTGATTTAACTTGGACTCCTGCTAATGAAGTTTCCTTCTCTCAATATTATTCAAAGAATCTGAGGGGATGAAAAAACAAGGACTGATAATCATCCAATTAAATATACATTTATTTCTTGTAAGTTGTATCCCTTAAAATATGGGGGTTTACATGTAATTTTTGGTCATTATCTGGTATAAAACAGGTATGGCTATGGCGAGTCCAATCATCCCAGATACAACGCTTATATGTTAGATGATGTCAATTATTTGAATCCCCATTTATTTTTAGGAGTCTTGCCTATAATTTATTTAAGTACGTATCCAAATCTGTGTCGCATTATAATGTTCTCCCAAATCAATTTCTATTTGTTTATAATAGTTTTCACGCCTCATGCGTTTAAGTGCACTCAATTTATCAGAGGAATTGACGCAAATTAGGAAAAGAGATCAGACTGCCATTTTGACTAATTATACAAAATCGAGATAAATTGCGATTGATAACCAGTCTATTGAGATTGTGATAAAGAAGGCTATTTATGATTTCTGTATTATATACAGCGGTGGACATCTTTGAAATAATTTCAAGATTACTATAAGTGTAAATTTATTTTTCAACTGAATGTTTTTAATTTGCATTTTTTTCTTTTATAATTCTTTTGCTAATTCTTTTTTTCTTAAATATAATGGTTGTTTATAGCGTTTTCTGATTACAATATTGTCAATGGGCCTGACATACTATCAGTATTTCAACTGGTGCGTCTATGCCCGCACATGAAATCATGGGAAGATTTTAATTTTATAGTCCCAATGAGGACTCTGACCTATGCACACAACGTCCCTGCTTTAAAAATGTCATTTTTTTAATTATAACTAACCATTACTCTTTTGAGTAAGTTCATTATTCACAACACTATTTGCATATAGTAAAATTTGGTCGAGAAACGCAGATTTGTTAACCTGAAGAATTTAATTGTATGTTTTACTAAAGCGAATAGTGTGTTTTTGCATTGAATAATTTTAATTGCTTTACTCAATTGCCTTAGTTTTGTCTATTAGCAAATCAAAAGTTTATGGCTAACCAAACCCAGTTGGCGCTTCAGTATTAGAACTTCAATTCCCTGTTCTTATTTTAATATCTTAAGTGTTATATGATAATGTTAGGTCCGAATATTGTGTGATTATCTGTCTTCATAGTACTGAACAATGACGTTTGTAAGGATTTCGAAGGCTTTCTATCGTAGGCTTTAGCAAGGCTTTGAACAGTGATAATTGAAAATCATTAAATGAACCAATAATGCTTTGATTATAAATTGTTAGTGATTTCTGATAAGAGAATGCCTGAGAGTATTTATTTTAAAGTATTAAAATTAAATGCTGGTAATTATAGGACATTGTTAGCATATATGCTTGTCATAAATCCAGGATAATGCAACTTTAATCATTCGAACTTTTTAAGGCTAAACTAAGAACCAACAATCTTGTATTTTTTGGCACAGACTTAATGCTCAGCAGTTCTTATGACCTGAGAATAGCTATCGAGAATGTCAAAACGCATGAAACTTTGCAATGCCATCTCGTTCCGATCTCATTCACCCTGCATCATCTTCGATTCTATCTACGAAAATGTTCAGCCTTTGAATAATTTGTAGAATTCGACTCCAAGAATTTAAAATTAATATATAGCGACCGTCACGATGTCATAGATGATTTCCTATTTTTTTAGATCCAATTTACTTACATACATATAAATTGTGTCTACACATTCGAAAGAAATGATTGATTATAATGAAGATCACGTTATTCTTTCAATAACACTACATAATTGTCTTCAGCTCTTTCGCTCAGAGAATGTTATATGTTGTATTTGAGTATACACATGTGACATATATCCTAAACCAATCGTGAACTCTTGAGTTATCTGGATTCAAAATTGATACTTGTCGTTGCTAAGCTATCAAATTGTCATTATTATTTCTAAAATAAATAATGAATCCACTGTTCTTTAGGATAGCATATATATATACTTTTTAACAATTCAAATGATCCCGTGTTTTCATGCCTCTAATTAGGTCTCTTCCATCACAACACAGGGCTCAAGTGCTTTAATTGTTGACGGCATCTCAAAAATAATTGTTGAATGATTTACCAAAATGGAATTTATATTCTGGTTTTAGAGAAGGTTCTATGGTAAGAAAGCATATAAATTAAGATTCTTAGATGATAGAGCTGAACATTTTCAACCATTAAGACATTTCAAAGATTGACATCATGCTTTTCCACTAATGGTGTGTGTCCCAACCTACTTTAACCGGACCATATTGCTTCTTAACTTAACAAGATTTTAACCGGATCCTTAAAAATTAGCGCTGGCTTGGTTACATACATCTATGCTGTTACATATTACTATGTGTTAACATCGAACTGATGTTTAATATCATATCGTCAATAATATCTTCTTCTCACTTACCCATTTTTCAATTTTAAGGAATTTTACGGCATATTCTCGTCTCTTAATAGGCTATATTTACCTTTATTCACATTATAAAGCAAGCATTATTGAGAATGATCGTAGTCTATCAACATTTAATTCGAAACGTGAAAACGTAGAGTAGGACTAGAATTACTATAGGAATCTTTGCACCCTTTCATACAATTTCTATTGTTTTCTAGTACCGCAATCATTGTAATCAATAAATGTTGAAAATCAGAGATAGAATTTCTTAACCGGATATTAACCTGATTAACCGGCTCCTGCGGACTAACCGGTTTTTATCGGTCGGACCGGTTTATCCGGTTTTACCCTGACCGGATTAAGCGGACCGGATCCAGCACTAATTTCCACACATGTTCAATTACTCCTGATCTCATCAGTTAGTAAAAAACGTGTGCATTATCATCGTCGTCTGCTATCACCTTTGCATTCTAATCTAGTAACTACGGTTTGTTGTATAAATTGAAATCATTTACAAATGATGTTACAATCAGTTCTAATAGATAATAGGTATTTGCGCGACGTATCATACCATGATTGACAATTTTTAGGCTTAAATTTCAATGACATTAACTCCAGACTAATGTTTCTTTTCAAAAATATATTAACCTTTTAAGGCTTGGTGGTACATACATGTACCGTTTTTCTAGACCCATAATTCACAGTATATTTGTATTTTGCATGAATAATGTTATGTCAATGGCAAGTTAATATACTTATAGACCTATCAAGGAATTATTTCAAATGCACATAGTTCACCAGCAATATGTCTCAAATGATCTAATGCCCATTTTTAGGATTCAGTGTTTTCTTACTTATGTTAAGAAGTTCATGAGTAATCTAAACATTTTCAAAACATACTTCTTCAGATAACAAGATAGTTCACAAGTCTTGCTTAGAGTCTCTCATTTAGTTCAGGGTTGCATCGTTATCTAAAATAACTTCTTGAATAAAGTGTCATTTAATGTAAATATGCACGTTCTATGAGAAACATATGGAATTAAGTTTCGGATATTTCTCTCACTACCATCAAACTCTTCCTGTCAATATCCATATTTTTGCAGCATATTATTCAAATATCGTAGTTTACTAAGCTTAACTATACCGAAATATAAAACTCTTATTGAACACAAACATGTGATGAACTATGCTAGTACAGCGCCTGTCCTATAAAATGCAAAACTGCAGCATCAGTTACATTTAGTTGACATCTCCATAGACATTAATTATTAAGATGTTTGTTGTGCGCTCATGTTGTTTATTGCTAACTCTTTTTTGCACTTTTGATTATTTTTTTATTAAAAGACTTTACTTTCTAAAAGAAAGTTACAAATAAATAAAAATTATGTACAAAATAAATAAGAGCATACATAAGTTGTTAAAGTTTAATAGAGAAATATAGTGACAAATACATATAAACCGTGAATAAGAAATTTTTTTAAAATCAAATTGGCTTTCTTAAAAATTTTTTGCTTTACATGTACCATTGAAATTTGTCAGTGGAGCTCTATTGTCATACCAAGTATACATTCGTCTGCTTATTAAATTTGAATGTTGTGTTGTATATCTTTATTGTATGCATGTAGGTACTTTTAACTTTTAGGTCATTATTGGTCATACCAATATCACTATTGTGCAGGAATCGTGAGAAACTATTAAAATAAGAGTTTAAAATGTATATTGAGTGTGGTTAAGAATTAAATTTTTGCTACTAAATCAGTAGTCCGCAACCTTAATAAAAATAATGTAGTTGTTAGTTGATACTTCTAGGTTTACAGCTATTTTTCAATTTAATGTAGACGTAACAGTTAAGGAATTGAGCGTGAAAATATTGCTCGTGGGTATTTAACTTTAAACTGCTTGAGGATTTCTTAATATTTTTCATAATCATATCATTTTTAGGTGCTTATAGCTCAAAAACTATTAAAGCTATGCTAATTCTTAAAGCAGTACGTGATAAAGAGGTGTCTCCTCTTTTTTCTAAATCCGAAATTCCTTAACAGTACTAATTTTTTAGCTATTTAATTTGTGTAGAAAATGTGTGCGATACATACATAAAAGCAATGCATTTGTGAATATGTCCTTATGCTTGTGAACTTGCTTGTGGGTATCATTTTAACTCTGCGTTTCACAGTTTTATAGAATCCGCCCTGAATTTGTAAGTCTTATTTTAGTTAAAAGCCTTGACACAGAAAACTTGTTCACAGACACTCTTAAATGCTAGTTAGAATTAATCGAAGAACAATTGCAGTATTATATGCAAAATGGAGCAAGTTTTCTTAACAGGTATTTCGTTGACAACAACTACAACTTTGTTATTCTTTAACAATATATGTGCTTCAATTATACGGTGAGATTTTCAATTGCATAGTAATATTGGCCTCATTTCAAATCAAATTGCACATGTTTGGCACGCCTCTAACCCATATCTGTATTATATGTTAAGCGTGTGCTCTGGATCACTTACGACGATTTTAAAATTCTTTTTCAAGTCTACGATTTTCAAAACTGAGCCAAGGTTGGTACTATATTTTGTAGGTCACGCTGTTTGACAGATAGATTATCCTTCAGAATTTTAAAATAATCTAAAAAAATATTTTTCAAACTCCATGTATCTATTTGACTGAGTGGTACTCTATAGAGACTAGACCCTGCTATATGGGGTCAAGTACTTTTACTTTTCAGACAAATTAGGACCTTGCAAAACTGCATTGTAGTGCCCCATACTATATGCCTTATTTCTCAATATTTACAGAAATTGTGAACTAACATTTGAGTTTTGTCCAATAATGAGCTGCAACATAGCTCAAATTTCGATAATTCTGAATGTTCGGATGGATGAACTTATATATAGTTCGCCCTTTTTCTGAAAATAGGGATGAATATGGGAATTATCTTATTGAGGTCGCGCATCGCTCCCCCTCCTCTCACTTATGCCCATTAAGCAAAAGTAAGCCTAAAGCTGTAACATGGAATACAGACTTGTGTTTCAAATGAGACATATATTAGGGATGGCCACGTGTGGAATAGTTATTCGTCATATCAATTTTACTCTATATTATAATTTACAAGCTGAGTCTGCTTTTGCAAGAAGGTTCATCAATGCCAGATAAAAGCTGTGGAGCATTACATTTACTAAAGCTTTCAACCAATGAGAAGTACAATTTCTTTGTCAGCCTTAGTGATGAAACTTGTAGTTAGGGTAGTCAATGTACCTAAACAGTATTTCTCATTGCAATTGAATTCAAACGAACAATTATGTAAATAGACTATACAATAATTAGACTTGAGATCATATTTCAATTGAAGGTTTCTAATTGTTGTTGATTTGATTATTTAGGCATTCGCTTAAAGGAATGTATTGGATAATTTGAAATGCCAAGCATATGCTAATAATACTGTAGGTTGAGATGAAAAAAATTGAATAGAATATAAAAAGACAGTATATTTTATTAGGTTTACATAAAATGTTCCTGATATATATTTGTTCCTTCTTTCATACAACCGTTCTATACTTTTTCTTTCCATTGTTATTTTAGTAGTCTATTTTAAACTCAAAATTTTATCCAACCGTCCACCCATTTGAAACTTCTTGCTTGAGCGTGTTTCAGTTGATGTGTAGTCAATAAGTATAACGGAAATGCTTCATAAGAAACAATTGTTTTAATTTGTTAACTCGTTATGGAAATTGTTTCACGCTATATCCTATTCTGAACGAAACGTGCATCTAATTTCCATCAATTTAATGTGTGAGTCCGCTTCAAAAAAATCCGTTCGAACCTTTTAGTCCAAACAGTTATTAACTAAATTTTAGAGTATTCTTATTGGACACTTTCCTAAGAAGTAAAATTAATGTATAAAATTATTATATTTATATATCGTCACATGTGCAGTTAACTCTCGGACAGCATATAGTTCTTTTTTAAAGCTTAGTGATGATTGCAGTGTCTTAGAAAATACTAATTGAAATTTTCAGGGTTCTCTCTATCATTACAAATTGTTTTCGTTTACTAAGATTTCAATATCTTATGAGGCATAATGAAAAAAGGTTTATCAGTTGCTCTATCATTATGGCATTTCCAATATATCACCCTTTTTATCTATATAGAAGCCAGAGTTGTAAATGGGATGGTGTCATCTGACTCTTGCCATCCCCGGCCCATTTCGCTTGTAAATGTAATCGTGTATTTTTATCAAATTTTTGCATATGAAATAAATGTATAAGGAGGTAGGTTCCTGCATATCACATTCATTACTACATATATAGGTATAATAACTTCATTTCATGATGTTTTGAAAATGTATATTTATTAAAAATAATAGTTAATAAATGCTATATTGAAAATCCAAAAATATTTCAACAAATAATTTTAAGTTTAATCTTCAGTTCATTTAATGTGTATGGAAAGTTCAAATTTGTTAATTGTTTGACTCATATCCGGCCTGTTTGTCGGCCCTGCCGTAAATTTTTGGCCGAACCCGGCCCAACTATGGTAGAAGCTATAGCTATTTTTAGTTTATCATATAGGACTGAGAACATTGATAATGCGATCAAACTGTCATCTCATTTGCAACAATCATTCAGCACGGCATGAAATTTTGTGAATACATTGAATATTTGGCCACTCCAATTTTATTCTAGACGCAGGTGTTTAGTCAGGTGTAGACATATTAAACATAGCGAAATTTGCGTTTCAAATTGCGTGTTTACCTAATTAGTAATTCAAAATGTCAAATAAAATTTACCATGATTTGGCATCAGAAGATAACATTGTGCGATGTCAATATATTAATGATATTAGTCTTAGAAGATTTCGAAGTCTAACAAGTTGCCATTTAATTTGTCTGACGTTGTATGAAATATTCGATATTCAGAAAAGTTGCTCATGTCAACATTGTTAGTCACTTAACTACTACAAACACTGGAAAGCATATAGATGTTTTTACTTAAATGCAGTTGCTATCCAAGCAGAAACAATTGTAAACAAACATTTTGTAATGTATTCCTTAACATATCTAAAGCAATTTCTTAGTAATTAATATCTTAGGCCTATATCTGAATATTGTTATCCCAAGAACACTGGTTAAACATGCTTTGATCTTTTATTACTGATCTTTTGTTTAAAATACCTAGTGAATTGTTTGGATAATAATTCTATAGATTTTTTTCTTCATTGTGTTCGAGAAGTCCTAACTGAAAACTTCATGTGTTGGGGAATGTGTCAAAATTGACTCAAATTGAAATTTTGTTTACTTGCGAATGCATTCATTAAGAACAACAGCGGGTATATGTACCACCAAATACACGGATAATCTATTTGAATTTGCATGTATAATTTTTTTCATTCTTTTATAATTGTTCTATTTTGAAAGGTTCTATGAAAAAGAATCCTGAGAATAATGGCATTTCTAGTGTTAAAATTGCCCTGTTTTTGAAGGCTTACGACCTCCTTAGCTTAATAAATTTGAAACTTAGTAAAACTTTTAAGCTTTCATATAGAACTAGTTTTAGAATGCTCTTATGGTATATCACTTGAAATTTAGCCTATAACAGTATTAACAAGTACGTTGGAATTATTTACATAAAGAATGTAAATATTTCAGACGCCCTTGCTATTATTCGAGAAGTCAATATCCATAACTTCACGTGAGAAAAAATCTAAATTTAGTTAAAAAATACAAAGTTGTTTCTTCTGTAATTATATATAGTATAGTGATAACAATTTTGGGGTAATGTATACATTGAGCGTAGGAGGTTGTTTTCTATAAACTTTAATTTCTCCTACGTACATATTTCGTAAAACACTGTGAAAAATTTCTGCTTCAACTAATATGGTGAGAATGGCCTGCGTTAGTAATTCCTTATAAAGTTATTCACTATCAAACATTGTGGAGGAACGTTGCAGACTGTTTATTCCCATTTGACCTGAGAGCGACACTGTGGTTGATAACGCAAGATAGGGAGTGAACTATTGTTAAAACGCATATCGCTTTTCGTTTTCTCACAGTAAGTTCTTAATATTTACGTTTTCAAAACAAAGTTTTCTTCACTCATTTCCCCAAATCCTCTTATTTTTAACATTTATTAATGTCGATCTAATAGATTAATAACCAAAACTGGATCTTTTGTGCTTACAACCTAGAGTAGCTAGAGTAAGGGTCGACGGTTTTGAAATTTTAACTTCGGTTCGGTTCGGATCGGTTTTGGGGCAAAAACCGCGGTTTCGATTCGGTTTCGGTTTTGTTCTGTAATGAAAACATGTAATTTCGAAGCTATATTTTCTTATGGTTTTAAAATATTAATTTCATGTTTTTCTTAGTCTTAATGAGAGAAGAAGCATTGACACCAGAAACACCAGTTCTCTCCATAAAGCAGGATGGTGCTCCTAAAGTTTACAAAATTATAGCAGAAACCAAGGTTAAATCGTTGTCTAAGAAATGCAAAATTACCAGTCATTAAAAACCGTTTGAAACCGTGCTAGTGAAAATGAGTCGGTTCGGTTTCGGTCTGTGT
>CABFPE010000003.1:1008573-1021970 GCA_900660155.1 Hofstenia miamia | reverse complement strand
GCATATATATATATATATATATATATATATATAGGGGCTTTAGATACTATGGGATTTTTTCCCGGCGCACTTTCCGATTTTCCATAGTATCCAGCGCCTTTTTTGACGAAAATCCAGAATAATTTACTTTATCCAAAAATTTTTACATTACGGGTCTAATTTGTTATGTTTTTTTTTAAAAAGTTTTTTTTGAACCCTATCCAGCGCTCTCCGCCATAATATCTTGCGCCCGTATATATTTTTGTATCCAGCGCCTTGTAGATATTTTAAATTTTGTATCCAAAACCCGTATATATAAATATATATATATACATGTATATATATATATATATATATATATATATAGCAGCAGTAAATAATCCTAAGGCATAGTTCCTGGGGTGATTCAATAATTTAAAATTGTTTATATAATTCTAACAAACATTAGTAATTCAAACAGTTGAACAACCGTAAAATTTAACCAATTAAAGAATTCGATGTCTAGAGTTTCCTACTGCGACATCGGAAAAGCAATCTTATTACTAAATCATACTTCTGTGCTTTCTTGAAAATGAGAAACGCATGAATCACGTTTAATCAATAATTTTAAAAATAATTGTCATTATACAGTTATTATTACTAGAAATTTGATAAAAATAATAAACATGTCTGAAATGGGCAAAGGTCATTTTGGGGTAAGTTGTAACGAATGAATTTATTAAGGGTTTAATGTACATGCAAATATAGAGAATCCACACAATTAATATATTCCACAGAAATCAAAATCCAGAAACTTTTGACATGGACATCTTCAATATTAGGTGCTCAACATTTCTTGGTTTAGCATATTACAATACTTTGCAAAATTAAGTGAATTTAGAGTATTTTTGCTAGGTTATTTAGCTAGAAATGCCGTTATTTAGTTGGCAGGCTAGATATGATTACTCTACAGATAAATTATTTTGCATTCTATGCGCTCCCTGATTGATGTATTCACTCACACATATTTTAAATCAATAAATTTAGAAATAATTATATTCTTAGAAATATAGATATAATCAAACGGCTAGTCTGCTTAATAAATTATCAAATAAATGCCTTTTTTAAGTAATTATGCCCACAATATTATTTTGAAATATTTTTGCTAAGGCTTATTACCCTTGAATACAGGCCATTGACGTATATCAGATTTTTGGTATATAGTATATTCGTATATTTCATAGATGTTGCTTCGTATATTGCTTTCATGTATTGAATTTTTTCGTATATTATTTTATATATTTGTAATAGATGTAGTTAAAAATACAAAAAATGAAATTCATTTGAAACACCGAAAAATAAAAGTAATAGAAAAATTACTTACGTTGTAATTTACCATTATGAGTTTTTTGCGGGAATGTTTTGTCAGTGATTGTCGTAATCGCGTCGTAATTGGTTAATCCTCACGTCAAAAATAAGCGCTCTTAAGTTAGTTTGCACTTGAAACAGTGTCTCGAGCTGATCCTAAAAGAAAACTATCAGCTTTCTTTATTTACCTTACTTCTTAAATACATGATATTCTCTTTAAACTCATCGTATGTTCACGTATATGCATTTTTTTAAAAAAATTCTCTTATATTCGTGTTTTATCTCGCATATCTGTATACATATACGTCAATGCCTTGTGTGGATATCACCAAATGTCTAAAAATATATTCATTATAGCACTTTTAGAAGATGTTTGGGTTATAGGCAATGTGTTTAGAACATAAAACATCTGCATCACTGCTGCCTGAATCTTTTCATAACATTGTTAATGACTATTTTGAAAATATTAAATTAATCATACGAAGTTTATGCAGAAGTTATGAGTGTGTTTGAAATAGAACAGGAATCTTATTTTCTTAAAAAATAGCAACTTATTTGTCACATATATAAAACAGAACATGTTTACATTGTCTAGATTAAAATAAATAGATCTATAATTTAAGTCAAAGAAATATTTTATATAAACAGTAGACAGCACAAATAATTGTGAATGCCATACATATGTTTATCGCATGCATATGCAATTACCACAAACAAGTTATAGATATTAATAATATATGCAGTTGGTGTTTATATTGCAATACCTTCACCTTTCCTTATTTCATAAGTTGAGAAACTGCATAAGAATCTACCTCTATTTTCTAATATAAAGTATTCAAAAATTTACAGTAAAACAATCAACTTTAATTTTGAAATATTTCTCTTTACACAATGCAAATTATCCTAATTTAAAAGAGATTTGGCTGTGTAAGTCTACTTGATGCAGTTTTAAATATGTAACGCTTTTCTGATTGATGTCGCCTCAAATGTTTGCATTCATTCGAGTGTTTGTTCTCGTCTGATTTTAATCAACCAATTTCGCGCTAACAAGTCGGCTCGCGGCGATCATGACGTAGAAGACTGAGAAGTTCACTCGCAAAGATTCATCGGGTAGAGTGACCACCACGGAAATTACAACTACAGAGTCAATGGAAGGTTTAACCCTATTGCAAAGCGCCAACTTTTAAAAAGCATGATACATATTTTTTTGGATTTTTAAAATATTTTTAGAAATATCGCCTGTAGTTAAGAATCATAATTTTGGAACAACCTAATAGATTTTCGAAGTTACATTCGAAGATTAGGCTTGCTTCAATAGGCTAAACGAAACTTACGTGAGTAAGGTGTAAATTGTGCTTTGCTTACAGGGTTATCACCAAAAATGAAGGAATTATTGGCAAAGGCTACCACCAGTGAAAAGCCTACAAGAGGTGGATCGTGGAGTAAAGTAGTCAAAAGTGAAGTGATTACTACTTCAAGAACAAGCTCATTGGCATCGGATCAACCGATGAGTACAATAACCAGTACTGAAGTTATTACGAGAAAGGATTCCCTTGGGGATATAGAGAGAAAAGGATCTGCTAAGAAACCTGCACCCCTAGATTTAAATAAAAAGGGGATACGACAAATTACCTCTTCTGAAATTGCAACATTTGAGGCGCATGACAAAAAAGGTAATCCTTCATAGCATAGATTGCACACAAAAATACGTTTAATAATGACTTCGGTTGCTTTAACTTCTATGGAAAAACAACTTTTTAGCTATTTATTTTGTACATTTGTAGCTGGTCATGGCCTAAAACTAGACCAGAGCTAGAAAAACCTGACTCAAAATCACCTGGTTAAATTCCTTGTGGTTTTCCAAAATATTCTGCTTCTAACATGTAAATCTTAATTTACAATGTAAACAATAGTTAACATATAATTAAAGCGAAATACATTTTTTTATTTTGTTTCGGGCTAATAAATAAAAGTAACCTTTTGACTGAGGCATGTTTCAAATTTAGTACTCGATGAAACCATATGCAGAACCCGTTGAATTAGTTATTTAAGTCAGTATAGACAACGTAAATACATTTATTAAAGGTTGAGAAAGGATATTCCTGTCAAACAAAAGTGGAACAGCCTCTAGTACATTTTTGTAAATGTCGTTAGTTACGGTAGTGTTAACATCATTAATGTCTTGGGTGTGCGGCATTTGCTTACTATTTGAAAATTTGATAAGTTAATCACGGACCCTTTGCTTGAGATAGTTTCTATAGATTCTTTATATACCTTTTATCAACGAGCGAAAGACATATTATATGAAGTCAATTTATTAATAAAAATTATTCTATGAGAAAGCTTTCAAAAAATTCTACCGAAATGAAATTTTTCTAACTGGCTAGGAGCAAACAATTCGTGTAGCCCTAGAGAGGCACCTCCGTAGGAGGCAAGACCAATAATCAACATGCAAGTCCTCACAAATAACGAGGCCGCTAATGGTCCCATCATTAAAATAATTCAATGAATCGAACAAAAAATTTATTTTTAATCACGATTTAGACAGATTCCGAACTTTGTGCAAATATGGATAATCTGAAGCATGTATAAAATGTTTCAGTTTATACTTATAGTCTAATAAATTTATTAATTAATCGAGAAAATGAGGAAAACAGATGTTATGTAAGTACTTGTTGTAAACGCAATTCGCACTGGTTTTCCCTTAGACTTTGAATTATTCGCCGAGTGATAAATGTTTCAATGAACAAGCGGTGGGTTAATAAGTGTAAGCTGTTGTCTTTAGCAGTAAATTTTCAAGCAAGTGAACAGTACAAGATGGCTTTGGAGCAGCCTTCGTACATATCTGCTAGTGAGTTTCAGCCTCCTCCGGATTCCGATGAAGAAGAATACGATGAAGAACGACTTCTATTGGCCGAACGTGATTTGGCCGAAAATGCGCCTTGGAAAATGATTCAGCAAAACACCTTCACAAGATGGTGCAATGAACATCTTAAGGTAAGCCAACTGATCTGATTGTTTTTGAAAAATCATTTTTCACATTATGAGATTCCGAATGATTGTAAATGGGTTTTTAGGTTTACAACGATCAAAATCTCTTGATAAAGAACTTAGCTACAGACTTGAAGGACGGCATTCGATTGGCCCGTTTAGTAGAAAGTTTAAGTCAGAAAAGAATTAAAGGCATCACTACACGTGCTAAAATCCACATTCAACACATGGGCAACATAACCAGCGTTCTAGAATTCTTGAAAAAAGAACAAATAGATCTTGTCAACATAGGTAGGCTCTCTTCAATCATATTGTAATTATAAATTCATTTTAGAAACAATGTACTAACTATACCGTATATACAGTTGATTTCATGCGTTTAATATTCTTAGAAAGGAAATCATTGCGATTTTTTCAATCATTCTAAGGAATTATCTATAGTTTTATAGAACTTTTGATGTAAAGTGAGTTTTGTTTTTCAAAGGCATTTATTCAGTGGTAGTTTGTAATCCATTGCATGTATTTTACTTTAAGAACCTGATTGATTTCTTCAAAATTAATGCACACATAAATTTAGTAGTGAAATTATGTCTATATGTTGAACAAAACATCTATATTTCAAAGCGTCTTGTATAGATATTCGATTGAATTATCTTTGTTCTAGATCAATTTTAGTCGAAATAAATAGTTTTTGGTAATTCTAGCATTAATATTTGAGAACAAATTTTAAAGTTCAAAAATACAAATCCCTTAGATTTTTGCATGAAATCATATTTATTCTGACATAAATTAAGAAATGTGTACAAAATACATAGCCTTTAATATGACTTTTATGAGGCTTAACTTTTCAATTCATGCTATTGTATTGCATTATATAGATCATTAATTCGTTAACGAAGTGGTTGCAATGACTAGTCAGATTAATCTTTCTTAAAGTTTAACGTTTAGTATTAACTCAGATTTTGCGCCAACAGACTGCCTAACAAAACGCATCAGTGATCTTAATGAAATTTGCATACAATATTTTTTCCTTGATTACAATAGACTTTAAATAATGACGTCCACTTCTAAATATTGTATGTTAATGAGAATTGTTTAGGGCTTCGCAAAGTTTGAATTAAAATACTTTTAAGGCATACAGTTCATTCTGAGAAAACAGTTTTTGTTATTTAGATTCTCAACATATTAACGAAGGTCACATGAAGTTGATTCTGGGTTTGATTTGGAAGTTGATTCTTCATTATTCCATTTCACTCGCTCGATGGGACGATGAGGATGAATTATCACCTCGCAAAACAGGTGGTCGTGCCAGGTACCGATTGTTAACAACTTATATCACAATTTTTTTATGCATTCATTGTATACTAAAATTTGCATAGTTTATTTCGAATCTGTAGTTATTATTTTGATAGCGTTTCAAATGCTTAGAAGTTATTGTCATGAAATCCAATGATTTGTGAATTTAAACATCAAAAGATTGTAGACAGGTACTTCAGGATTCCAATGATTTCTTAGTCTAAAATGCATCTTCAATATGTTATTGTACATTAAGAATAAAATTTTTTAACAACGTAATATTTGGTATATATTGTGTATTTTTTAGGCTTTTGGATTGGATGCAAGCAAACGTTACTGACCATTATGGCGGTCCTCCAATTAGAAATTTCACAAAAGACTGGAATGACGGTATTCGATTAGGCGCTCTTGTTGATTCGAAGGCTCCGGGCTTGTGCCCCAATTGGGATGAGTGGCAGCCCACAAATGCCTTCAACAACGCAAACACTGCCATTGATCTTGCTGCTGACTGGCTTGATGTTGCTAAGGTAACATCAAAAATTATTTAACATTATCAATAAATAAACATTCCTCAATTTTTAGATCATTGAACCAGATGAAATTATTAATCCAAACGTTGATGAAAAATCTTTGATGACTTATCTGTCGCAGTTTCCATTGGCTCGACCAAAAGATGGAGCTCCTTTGCAACCTTTCTGTAAACCTCATAGAGCTCGCGCTTTTGGTTTGGGTATCGAATATAAAGGATGTGTCGTTGGACAGCCCGCTCAATTCAGGGTGGAGACATATGGTGCCGGTCAAGGAGAACTTCAAATTCGAGTTCTTGATCCCAGCAATCAACAAGTTGAAGTAAGTTGAATTAGTATCATTAGAACTTTTAATGAAGGGAGACCATTCTCCTATGCATGATTATACATTTATATGGAATGTTATGATTTAGATCGTGTCTTGAAGTTAATTCCGTTTTACCATATTATGTTTGCAGAATTTTCGTTGGCTTCGCATATTTCCAATTAATTAAGAACCATAGTAAAAGTTCTATGGCAATTTTTTTTCTATTACTTAGAAAGTCATACGTATATTTATGTTAAACGTTGTACGTGATTACTTTTTAACTATTGATTTTTTAGTGTAACGTACAACAAAACAACGATCACTACAAGACTTACGACTGTGTTTATTATCCAAAGAGTCCTGGATTGCACACGGTAGTAAACGCTCTTTCTACAGAGAGTTTATTAATTTCCTAGGTTGAAATCACATGGGCAAGACAACTTATTAAAGATGCCCCATTCAAAGTCAACGTCGGCAGTGTTGCCGGAGATTCTCGTAAATGCAGAGCAGAAGGACCTGGTCTTCAACTTAATGGACTTGTTGCAGGAATACCTACTGAATTTAATGTTTATACTGAAGGTAGCTCCTCATTCTTAAGAAAGCTAGTACTTGCTTACCTAACTTTTTCAATCAAAAGATTTAGAACAATAGCTTACATTTTTAACTACTAATTATTTTAAAAGAGAGACCGTGTATAGCTTAAGCATAAAAATTGAAATAGAAAACATAAATTTCAATTTATTTCGAATGCTGATGTACTAGATATCTAAAATTTAACATTGTAATTCTTTTATAATTAGAATTTCTTTCTTAAAATTTGCAAGCTCTTTAGTTTGCAACCTTATTATATTATTTGCAAAATATCGTCAATTGACATCCAAAATGGGATGCAACTTTTTTGTAAGTAAAAAAATTTAAGTGCCATCTTTGCTTAATTTTTAATCTTTGAAAGTTTCATCCAACACTAAAATCAAGTGTTTCATTTATTATTTGTATGTATCTTTGTATTTTTATTTTTTATTGTATAATGGTGGGGGCACATTGTAATTTGCCAATAATAAATTATAAAATACCAATATAAGAAAATTTTGAACAAAATGTACAAGCTATAGTTTTTTAATATTTTTTTGGATAAATTCTAACTAATAAAGAACACATTTTTATGCTGTAAGCTTAGTGCTATCCAAACTTTATTCAATATTTTTTTACCCTATAAACCTTCCTGAACTTTTTGAATTTACGACTTTAACATATATATCTGATTTATTGGCAATGTACTACGTGTCTGTCTAGGTTAGTACAGTTTAAAAATGAAAGACTTTTCGGCAGCTGCAAATAGCACCTGTTTTAAGCACCTTGAGTCAATGAAGTGTAAACGCAAATATGGACCAGTTAACACAAACACTCTGCTGTGAAATTCCAACGTTTGTGTACTCGTGTATTTAGGCGCTGGCGGCTCAGGCCTTGTAGATTCTTCAATCACTGATCCTAACGGACGTAAAGATACTGTTCAAATGCGTATCGAACGAAATCCAAATGTACGTACCATTAAAATTTTAATAAATTTTTCTAATTTAAATGTTATAATACAATACTCATTTATTATAAAAGTAAAAAGTTTAATTGTAGGCCTCTTTCTGTAATCGAACGTAAACTATTATTGATGTTGTTTTTGGAACAAGTGCACTTTTGGAAAATGCGATTTTTAAATGACGTTATTTTCTGCAATATAGGGCATTTGTTTTTTAATGCTATGGCGTGTATGATTTTTTGTGTTTAAAATATATGTTCAAGATTATCTAGAATATCAACTTTGTTAAGCAAAAACAATTGGTCTCATGCAGATCGTGCAAAAGTGTGTGTAAATTTGACCAAAATTCGGCATTTTAAAGTTACTTAGCGATTACCAGTAGCATAGAATTTTTACATCTATGTAAATTAAAATTTTTAGAACGTTAATCAATACAATGTCAAATACTTGCCTACCGTTCCTGGACCACACAACATCAAAGTGACATTCGGAGGCACTCATGTTCCTGGAAGCCCATTCACTGTCAACATTTCTCCAAATGAACAAATGATGAAACCAGGTTTGTATTTTTTACCTATTTTTACACGATTTTGTCTAATATTCTGTAAATCAAGTCCAAGTATAATCTTTAGTAGTAGCTTTAGTAATCATGAATGTAAGAAAGTTAGATGTTTTTGTAAAATTTTAAATATTCAGTTTCTCTGAAATTTAGATTTAAATCGCATTAAAGGTGAGAATATCTATCATACCTTTCCACTTCTTTTAGGCTTGGAAACAGATCAGCTCATCCAAACTGTATTGAATAATTTTTTTCCATATTTTTTAAATGATTAACTCAACATATATAACTAGTTTTGAGTAAACTTCTAAAAAAGTTTTATAGCTGAACTGATATTTGTCTGTTAAAAACCAAATTTGATTGACTGGCTGTACTGTTTCCATGCCAAATTTTAACAAGACTGTAGTTTTCGTTTTTAAATCTGCTATTCGTAGATAAGCACGTGATATATCATTTTTCCCGTTTACATGTACAACCTGAAGAATTTATAGTATCAATAGTTTATAGGCGCTATACTAAAATACGTCGCGCATTAAGGCAATAACCTGATAAGCTGGTACAAGTACAAGCTATGTCAATCTAAATTGCAAGCAAATGTCGCCGCCAGTTTCTTTCAGAACTCACAGCCTTTTCTACGAATTAAGAATTTTTTATTTTGTAATGCTTAGTTTTTATTAAAATAATTGAAGTTTTCGCAACTTCTATGCAAGATAAAACTTTTTCAGCAGACCTTGATGTAAATTATTAATTATTAAGTTAATTTTTTTAATGTTATTGACTGTCTATTAAACGGTTTCAATATTTTAGATGCTTTTAGCAAAGGTGGGATGTGTTTGTTTGTTAAAGTTTATTTGTCACTGATGTGAAGTTTCTTTTACCACTAACCCACTGCTATTTACATGAATTGTACTCTAACACGTTTTTTGTTTGAGCTTTTCACTTACGTTTTTGCTTAATCACTCTGCTTTCAGAGCAAAATGTGTCTAAGTAAAAAATGGTAAAGCAACTAATAGATAAATTTTTGCAAAAGAATCAACCAAATATTTTTCGTTTGAAGACCAAATTAACATCACACATAAAATAGAATTGTATAGCACTAAGTTCTAAAACTATTATGATATTCAAGTTTTGACTTGCATTTATCCTGACTTTTATAAATCAAACGTATCATAGAGATCATTGAAGTCTTAAGAACACTAGATGCTTTTTTCAAATTACTCATTTCATCATGTTTATATTGTATAATAACAAGTTCTTATCAATAGTTGCAAGTGGCTATTCTTGTGAATGATTATAGGCCAATTGACTCAACGATCTTCCTATTGCTTAACTTTAGTTTTTTGTTTAATTTGTTTAAATAACGAATAGATCCATTTAGGGTTTTATGACACGTTGTTGTTTTCACAAATGTTATGTCTATTCACAAGAAAAACATCTGAATGTGAAATTTTGAAACGTTTCGCATTTACTTGACGATTGCGCAATATCATTGAATTTGAGCTATACCCCAACTAGTACTTGTCAAGGCTGCGCAATCAGACGCATATGCTTACGGTGAAAAGAGAACTAAAACTATTTTTATTCATGGATTATTGACCTATAAATAGATAAGCCCTCAGGCAGATCCGTTATTTCTTTAATACAAAGAGACAAGTATTTACAAAATGCATGTTACAGCAAAATTGTGAAATTTGGAATTTCGTGAAATCTTTCACATCTCAGGGAGTTTTTTAAACTGCTGTTTCACTTAACCACTTCACAAATTCCTTGAAATTTTAGGGATTCCACAAAATTTCAAATTCCACTGTCTTGCTGTTGCATATACACAAACACAAAACTTTATGATCATAGCATTATTTGTTTAAAATTCGACTATGTTTTAAGCACCGAAAATTGGTTGGAAATGAACACTTTTCAATCCTTACTAAACATAAATATACGTTCGTTTTGAAATCAAATTGACTTTTAGCGAAGGGAGCATTATTGTCAAAAATACAACCTCAAGTTTTCTTAATTTCCTGTTGATGTTTTAAATACTTTTATTCACCAAATCATAATGTGTAAGCCATCGACCTTTTTTATTAAATACCACTAAACCGCTTTGCCCTTAATTGCATTTATAGCTATTGGTAAGATTTTGACTCAATGTTGAAGATATCATTTAAAATCTGTCACGTTTGCATCATTTTAGAGCAGCCGCTCTCTCCAGGTGGGTGTGTGTTTGAAGTGTGTATTCGTCTAATTCAACTTTTCATAGTCTTTCGGAATTTATATTGTTTCACTTTGTTTAATTTTCACACTTTCTTGTAAATATAAGCACGTTTTCGCACTTTTGTTTTATGTATTTTGTAAAGTAATGAGCTAGAATGAGTCTAGGTTACATTTCAAATCAACCGATCGTATATTTCTTCAAATCCAAAAAACTTAGATTGGGATGGCAATTATGCAGCAGCCTTAAGCTGATGTAAAATTTTCCTGTATTTTTGAGTGATTCGCAGTAACTGATAAAGTTGCACAGTCTTACAACAAATAGCACGTTTATTAGTAAAAACTAATGGATGAATCAATTATATATTTAAACAGAATTTCCAAATCGGTCGAAATAGATTTTAGATTACCTCCGAGATCAAGCCTCATCCATCGTTATTAGATAGATCGCTGGTTTGTTAATTCAGGCCGTCAACAATGCAATAGGTCATAAGAAATTCAACTCGTGTCCATCACTCTGTTACTTTTGATTCAAATTCAAAACCTGTCGAAGTATAACACGTGTTGTTAATATACACTGTAATTACACGGTATATTCATCAAAATCAGATGGTACAGATTTATGCAAATCATTGAAAAATATATTATTATTAAGATCGTTGTGTTTCATTCATATCACTTTTCATCTTCATAAAATATGATTCTTTCATAGTTAGGAAACGACTTTTTTCATTCTATTCACTGACACACAGCTTTCCACTCCATAGTTAATTTTAGAATGACATTGTATGTTTTAGGCTTTTATTATACACCACGTGAGTTTAAAATGGCCTTTTCTTGCTTAACACTTTCCATCTGGAACATAAACATTGTTGTTAATTAATTGAATAGAAGTGAGTAGCATTTATTTTTTTAGCTGTCGATCCTCGCAAAGTGCGTGTCACTGGAAGAGGTGTTCGGCCAAAGGGACTTCGAGTCAATGAACCTGCGGTTTTCACAATTTACCCGAGCGATGCTGGTGAAGCTACTGTTTCAGTGCAAATATTAGGGCCAGGTAATATTTTCTGTTTTAGCTTTATAATTTTCTAATACGAATGTCCAATTAGGGCCTGTTAAAACAGGATGCCCTTTGTTGATGAAATACGCTTAAATCCAAATCCAATAATTGGATAGGTGCGAATATAAATAACATTTAGTGTATAATCAGAAAATCTAACTGATAATTTTTGTAAAATACATGCTTTAATTTTTAAGCCAAAAATGATTTTTTTCAACACTTATATTACAGCATTTCACTTACACTTTTTATTTTCCCAAATTGATGTGTTACTCCACCTGAATTACTTCCATAGATATTGTATTGAAACCACATTGATTTGATGGCGCTGGATGCTGATAGGTTCACCATTATATGGAATCTTCAGGGAGATGGTCTCTCTTGGGTTATAGAGAAAACATCTAACTTTCTTGATTTACCTAAACATATTCGCTTATTTCTCACAACATATTTGTAGTTTTTCATCATAATTTAGAAAGTATACATGTCAGCCAGTAAACTGGTTGAACTCGGCCATATTTCCAAATCAGAATAAAAAATTTAATTGGCAGGCTAAATTGCTTTTTATAGTGTTAAAGGAAAGAAAGTGATGCCCGATATGGTATAAATTTCATTTGAATTACAGCTGAGGCTCCTAACTTTAACCATATTTACCAATTTCATTGACCATTAATAGTAGCCATATTTCCTACCTGTAATGAAAAAAGAATTTTGTTAAACTATGTTTTTGTACGATTATATTATTTCCATTTTTCATTGTATCAATAGATAAAAATTCACTCTCCACAATATCCCTCCAATCATTTCATTGCTTCGTAACTGTAAACAGCAGAGCAACAGTTTTCCCAAAAAATATTGTTTTCGATTTAAAAAAAGCCAAAATGTCAAAGTAAAGAGTTAGAATTTCAGTATTCTTGATTTAAAATCTTTCTATCAATATATATATATATATACAATATATATATGCATATATAAAATTGATAAATCTTTTCTGTGATCACTTATAAAAGTAGTGAAGTCCATTCGTTGTATATAAATGGGGTTTTGGGCTACATGTGCTGTAGATCGCTTGACTATAGCAGGTTTCATTGCATCTTATAATATAATTAAACTTCAGAACTTATTGGAATCTGTGCAGTCAATTTTCGGTGCTTTCGAGCGTCTACGCATGACTGCATTTATACGTACTTACAAAATATTACTTAATTAGCCAGATTTATTGAGTGAATGAATGTCAATGTTGAAGCAATTTTAATCTACAAAAAGTAAATTTCTAATGTGTACTTACATACCAAAGCCGAACTCAAACTCTGTTTTACGTTTTGATTGGTTTAATATGTTTTGTTCTCGGTGATTACATTACTGCTTTTTAATTCATACAACAGATAACATTTTTATTTTAACATCTATTTAGGACTGTATTCCGTTAAACTATTGCATCTTAACAGCCATTTCAAATAAATTTAGGGAGCTCTACACAATGCCCAGGGACGAGGCTGACATGTAATATTTATGGGGACAAATTTCTTGTGGAAACCCGCCACATATAAAGTACAGTACATGTTAACAACTTATATACATATATATATATATAT
>CABFPE010000003.1:964038-990848 GCA_900660155.1 Hofstenia miamia | reverse complement strand
ATATATACACATATATATATATTCATTTCAAGCTCACCTGGTTTTAAATATTGCTCTCGAATTCCATCTTAATAGAATAGCCTTAACAAGCCAATAGTTTAAATACTCAATTCCTGACATGTTTCTATCACTAACATTTTCTATCTATTATTATGGTTTCCTTACTACTTGTTTCAGTTTTTTCTTTGAATTAAATATATTACAAATATTTTTATCATTCAACAAATGATGCAGGTAATGCGTTGAAATGTATCGCTTTGTTGCTCATCAAATAGATATTGAAGTATATGCAAGACTATCTTGCAATCGTACATATGGGTATTGAAATGAAGATAAAAACTGATTATAGGCTTTTATTTGTTGTGTATTACTTAGCATAGCGTAGTCCTTTCTCTTCAATTTTCCACTAACCCGATTGTTGTTGAACCTTTGACTTTCCTGTTTCCATTCATAACTTTCTTTGTTAAGTTGTGAAGGTCAATATTGAAGAAGATTTCCACATCATGATTTCAACCGAAACTATTAACAAACTTCCCTCACCTACTGTCATTATGACCTCTCCCTCCCGTCGAATAACTCATTGCGAAGTTCGTCGTCATGATAATGGCTACGTTGTTCTATTCACGGCAGAAGAAGAGGGAACTCACGAAATTACAATCTACTTTGGCCAGACTTTGTACACAGCAAATGCATACACCATTGAAGCGAAGCTAGGGGCTGAATCAAGTCGCGTTAGAACATACGGAAATGGTCTCATTTCAGGGGATGTCAATGTGCCAGCCGAATTTTATGTTGATACCAAGGGTGCTGGGAGTGGAGCTCTTGGACTTGAAATTGAAGGTCCTAGTGAAGCTCACATTGACTGCAAGGATGATTCGAAGGGCCTTTGCCACATCCAGTACTTTCCGACAGTGCCTGGCGAATATCTAATTTCTGTAAAATATGCAGATGAACACATTCCCGGATCTCCATTCAAAGCAGTCATCACTGCTAATTACGATGCACTCAGAACAGTTTTAAGTGGAAACGGTCTTCATTCAGCTCGTGTTGATGAATGGGCGGAAATCAGATTAGGCACAAGTCAAGCTGGAAGTGCACAAGCGACATGTGAGGTCGTAGGTCCTCGAGCCGCATTTGGTCCTGTCATCCCTGTTGACGCTCAACAAATTGATAATGAGAATTGGATATTAAGATATCTTCCAAGAGAAGAAGGGCCTCATACCGTTTCCGTACGATATGGTGGTCAACACGTTCCTAAAAGTCCACTTCGTGTGCATGTCAAACCCTATGTCGATGTCAGAGATATTAAAGTTTTTCGACTCATTAACGGTAAACAAATTACAAGTATACAATTTATAAAACTAAGTTTCTATATGCATTAATTATAGCATTAACTATTAAATGTCTCTTATCTTCATAAAGTGATAATTTTCATTCCAGCTTGTATTTATTAAAAATTTATAATAGAATGCATGCATGTACTAAATATTTTGATCGATTCCTAAATTCTTTTTAAGTTGCATGATATTAAAACTAGTTTAAATTGTGTTGACATACATGAATTAGAGACAAACAAATTTCTGATATTCTTAGCCACATAATAATTAGTTTTGATAATTGCAGTGCTAGGAAGGAACAAATTCAAAACTGGGCTCAGGTAGTCTGGCCACTTCTATCTATAAAAACAACCACAAATAATAGATAAAACGATGAATTTTTTACAAAAGATCAGGTCGATTTCTCAAATTCCATAAATCGGTGGGTCAAATTTTCGTGCCTCACTTCCATCCCCGAATCATTTTCAACTATATTAAAGTTTGCTCAAAGATGCTATGATGAATGACCGTTTGAAATTTGAGATGTGAAATCTGAACAATTTATCTCATTTGAATACACTTTCGACTGTATTTGTTAAACAACACTTTTAAGTTATTTGACTAGTAATGTTGACACACCACACAAAAGCACCGATACTGGACCAAACACGCCTTTCAATATAACTAAACATGATTAATATAATTCAAGAATTTAAGGCATTAATGTTTATATTTTGTAATCTTTTTTAAAAAAGCGAATTTTCAATGAATTTAGATTACTTTGATATTTTTCGTTAAAATTACATTGAAAATCAAATTATTTCGTGATTTCTGATGCAATGCTTTTGTTTAGAAGCATTCATTGATGGTGTCCATGATTTTATTGTGAACGCCAGAAATAAGCCTAAAAGAACTGGCAATGAAGAAGTTCGTGTAATAATTTCTGCGCCATCCGGACGCAGAACAGCCGCGAAAGTCCGTCCACAAGGAGATGGAACTTATGATATTCAATATGTTCTCAAGGAACTTGGTAAGTTTCCGATAAGCGTTGTTAAGTTTATTCATGCTTAAAATGATTTTTCAATTATTTCTTATCAATTGATTTAGGTCCTCATACCTTCGAGGTTACGTTTCAAGGGGCTCCAGTGCCTAACAGTCCTTTCACAGTTAACGCTAAACGCGGTCGTAATGTTCATCGCATTGAGGCTGTTGGTGAAGGACTTCGTCAAGGTGTTGTTGGAAAGCCTGCAGGATTTATGGGTGTGTATTCGTCATTACGTTTCAGTTTTTAATTGGAAAGGCCGTTTGGATGTCCTTTTTCCGTCGAATTACTTATAATATCGCATTCTTTTTAGTTATCACAAAGAATGCCGGACCCGGCAGTTTGGGCGTATTTATTGAAGGACCATCGGAAGCAAAGACAACCTTCAAGGATAACAAAGATGGTACATGTAATTTAGATTACCTGCCTACTAAACCCGGTGATTACAATATCACGATCAAATACGAAGATGAGGAAATTCCCGGTAAGTGCGTTATATTGAAAAACTTTAGAAACTTTAAAAATATTTAATTGAGCATTTTTATTGTAAAATTTTAGGATCGCCGTTTGTTGCTCACATCTCAGATGGATCAGGCCCGTTAAGCGCCCGCGCTGATCCCGGTGCTGTACGAGTACTTGGACCCTCTTTGCGTCCTGGTGGAGAGCCTGTATTCGCTAGTGAACCGCAACATTTCTCTGTTGACGCACGTCAAGCTGGTCGTGCCCCAGTTCAATGCAGAGTTGTTGATCCAACTCAACAAGAGGTGCTAGTTAAAAAATTAATATTGATAAATATAAAATAGAAATCGTAAATGAGTGAGTAATGCTCGATTAAGAGCTCGTTCTCATTGCAATAGCAGTTACAAAAAATATGTCGTCAATGTGACTTATGGGGCGTCAAATCTCAGAGTAATTTATCACTGTCTACATGAGAATTGAATTTGTTTTAAATTCATTAACGCTCGACTTACTAAACGCAACAAAATTAACGTGGCCAATCTGTTTAATGTGTTTTGAAATGGCGAAAATGCGTTTGTTTTATTGAGAAATGTGAATTTAGTATACGTTAGAAATGAGGAGATAAACTAGTATCAGTTAACTTATAAAAAAGCATTCTATAGATTGCCAAGCTAAAGTAATCAAAGTAGTTTTGTGAAAATTAAGTTTGCATGATCCAATTCTTTCACGGTATAGAAATCAAAGTCTTTAAAATATTTATTTGATCTTTCCAAAAATATATGAATAATATGCTTAATTAAATTTTATGGTGGCAGATATGCAACACAACAAAGACTTCAAATTCGTTGAATTTCATGCATATTTTGTTTTTCAAAATTCACAGAATTTGATTGGATCTCTTAGTTAAGTAAGCGATTAGCATCTGTTTTGCTAAAGAAAGATATTTAAGCGAACAATGACTAAAATTAACCTTAAAGAAATTCAGACATGAAATTTAGGTACCAGGTACTAGAGTAACTGATAATTACGACGGAACTTATGGAGTTCAATGGACACCCGAGGATGCTGGTCCTCATTCCGTGAATGTTCTTTTCGATGGGCAACCTGTACCTGAATCACCTTTCAATGTTAATGCTCAACCTACTGGTAATGCAGGAGCTTGCGTGTTTTCAGGTAACATTTTTAGACGTAATTGATATTTCCTGCAATTTTCGTGCCAACCGTAAATCTTGTTTAAATGAGGTGGTTTTCAAACTTGGAAATAATTTGTTAAATTAGGTCTCAAACCAACAGTTCCAGTACATCAAGACACACCCTTCACCGTTGATGCTCGCAATGCTGGCAGAGGTAATATCACTTGTTCTGCTGACGGTCCCGATGGACGAAAATATCCCGTTGTCGTCAACAACAATGGCAATGGAACTTTCACTGGGCATTTCACACCTAACCTTCCTGGAAATTATAAGCTCAACATCAAATTTGGAGGCCGGCCAATTAGTAACTCACCTTTCACCACACAGGTTTGATTTCATTCTCACTTAAGTTTTACAAGTTATCAAGAAGATTTCTACAATGTTAATAAATTGGTTATTTTTTTAAATCGATCACTTATTTTATCAGTTTTTACGATTTCTAGGTCAATTTGCGCCATGCATTAACTATTGTATTATTATTTTACGAATTTAGATAAATTAACCTCATTATTTTCATACAATTTAACTTATGACTAGGGCGTGTATAAGAAAGTGTTTTTTTCTGTTAGAAATATTTAGCGAAATGTGGTAAGATGAAAAAAGTAATATTTTGTTAGGTCCAGATTTCATTTTTAGGTCAACATATGGATAAAATGCATAATTTAATTCATAAATTCCTTTATTTTTTGTGAAAATCCTTATCAACATTTGAATTCAAAATAAATCAAATATTTTTGAATATAGTTTTTCGCAGCTCCGCAAATTTTTATAACAAAGATCGTTATTTTTCTGTTGAAACTTTAAACAGTATATTTTGTCATTTGTAAGCAATACTTTATGACGTGTTTTAAGCAATATATACTCAGTTTGAAGTCGTTTTGATTTTATCATTTTGGTTAAAATTTCTTAGTTTTTTTGTCAATTTTTGTGGTCAATATTTAGGTCAATAAATATTCGCCCTAATTATGATATAATCGATATTATTGCATTATGCAGTTTCTTTCATTGCAATTAAAAATACTGAGCAATTGAAATTTAGGCAACTCCTGGAGGAAGTGATAGCATTGACTCTTCAATGATTTCTCCAAGTTTTTATCAACCTCAACAAAGTTATCCTGGAGATGCTCCTTATAGTCCTATTTCTCCTTCACAAGTTGCGCCTAATCAAGCTGGAAAGGGATACCCTGGTCCAGGTGGTTATCCTCAACAAGGCGGAAAAGCACCACAAACAGCACCGGGATCTCAGCCGGGCCCTGGAATCTATCCTTCACAAGGTGGAGCACCTTCTAAAACTGCGCCTGGTGCCTATCCTGGCAGTGGACCTCAAACAACACCAGGATCTCAACCTGGTTATGGTTATCCTAATCAAGGGGGTGCACCTCCAAAAACTGCACCCGGTACCTATCCTTCACAAACTGGACCCGTACCACAAACTCCAACAGGAGCTCAGCCAGGTTATAGCTATCCACAGTCAGCAGGAACACAACCTGGGCAAGGATACCCTAGTCAAGGATCACCACTATCACCTGGAAAAGCGGCTCCAATGTCTCCTGGTTATCCCAATCAAGTTGGTCCTGCAGCTCAAGGTGGATATCCCTCTCAAGCTGCTCCAGGAGGCTATCCTAGTCAATCAGTTCCATATAATCAAGGCGCTCGTCCTGTGAACGAACCTTTAATGACTCAGTCTCAGGTAAACATTATTAATGAAATATTGGGTAAGTCTTAATATTTTAGCCTCCATCAAATCTTCAATCGCCCCGCGGAGCTTATCCACCAGGTCGAATGGAAGAGCCTATATCAGCCGCTAAATCTCCCGGAAATGTCAATTCTCCATATTTCCCGAGAGACAATGTACCATACGATGAAAACATCTCACCAATATCGCAAAAACCGCAACATACTCCATTTAGTCCAAGATCTGGTATTTGTCAATACTCAATGTTGTTGCTAATATACTGAATTAGGTATTCCTGTAAAACCTCTTGGTAAAGACACACCAATTGGAGCCATGACGCCATTTGATGTTTGCATTCAAGTAGATACAAGCACTCCCTCTGGTAAAATCACTGCTGAAGTTGTCAACCCATCTGGTAAACGATCTTCTCCCGAAGTTGTTATTAACCCTGATGGAACTATTTCTGTCAAGCACACACCAACTGAAGTAGGAAAACACGATCTCTATGTTAGCTATAATGGTGCTAATATTCAAGGTTTACCTTTTTTAATTTAAGTAGGACTTCTTTTTAAGAAGAATTCATCATGATTCGATTTGACAACTCATTCGTCATTCTAATTTTGTCATATTGTTTGCTAATTATCTTTTTTAGGAAGTCCTTTCCAATTTTTCGTCGATGCTCTTAGTCCAGGCCGTGCCACTGCGTATGGTCCAGGTCTTACATCTGGAATTGTAAATAGACCTTGCTTTTTCAATGTCTGCAGTAAATCACCAAGAGGACCAGGTATGTACAGGATGCAATCTTTTCAAAATTTATCTATAATTCTTAAAATAATTTATTCATTTGATTTAGACGGATTACGAGTATCAGTTCAAGGACCTTCACGTGCAGAAGTCCAATGTACAGATAATGGCGATGGATCAGTCACTTGTCAATATTTGCCAACTGTGGCTGGGGATTATACCATTGAAGTCTCTTGCAACAATCAAACTGTTTCAGGATCACCATTTTTGGCGAAAATTCAAGGTGATTGTTTTCAATTGTAAAGCGCTTGTTTTGCGATTATTAATTTTGTAAATAAAAAACTGCGCAGAAATGTTATTACAATCATCAAAAGTTTTGTTTTAGGGTTAACTTGATTTAAATTTCTCAAGCTTGTTAACTCATGTTAAAAATGCGCTAGCATATTTTTTCAAAAATTTTAGCAGGTTGCTTATAAAGCTAACTTTGATCTAATACAATAATAACTTTCGCATTGATGGGAAAGTTTGAATACGTTTTGCACACGTACAGATAGTCTTTGAAAAAAAGAAAAATGTATCATTCCGCTGACATTTTTGGTTAAATACTAGTCAATACTTAAGAATAAAGAAAACAGTAGATATCTGAAGTTCACTATGAAGAAATTCAATACATTAACAATACAATTTCTTGATTAGAAGATTTCCGGACTAGGCTAATGCGATATGTTCGATCTTATTATTTGAAATAACATTAATTGGCATTTATTGAAAAAATTACCATAATTTCTTGCGGATATTCCAATTTCGACAAGTGAATTTTAGGTTATTTGCATGAAATTTTATGTACAGTTTCATGCATGGATGATGTGTTTATATGTTGGAATTAGATTATTTTGATTCCTTTAACCCTAAACAGTTCAGTGCATCCATAAGGATACAAACCGTTCTATTCTCATTTTGAAACAATTTTTCCAAGGCTATCGAAAAATTTTGAAATTTTGGTATGTTGGCACATCTAGTGGTGAATGTGCTCTCATACATTTGTGGTAAGATGTGCATTGCTTTACATGAAGTACTTGAAATTATTTATAATTTTTCAATAAACCTGATGGCACTAGAACACAAACTATCTTCAATTTTTCTTTTCTATAAATAGATTGTCCAAGATCCCAGAGTGACCCTAAGCACAAAGTTATATGTCATGCCACCACACACGAAGTTGTCACTAGCGGGATTTTAAAGCATAATTCGCAGAAAACATCCTCCTATCCTCTTATTAGTTGATAAAGCTGTGAGCTTTTACAATTTTTTTGAAGAAACCAATAGATTTTATGAAATTCCTGTACATTTTACAATAAAATACTGCCGAAGCAACGCTCCAATCTAGACTGCTTAGCTAGCTATTTATTGTTTTTTTGCAATGAAATTGAATAAAAATGCAAACATTGTTGTCGAAAATATATCACATAAATTGAAAAATTGTAATAAAATTAATTAATATTCAGTAGATTTCTTATTATAACAAACTGTTACTATTTGGAATTCAGACTTGCTAATCTTCAACAGATTATTGTCTTAATCTGAAATAATCATATTATAAGGTATTCACAATAACTATATACAGTTTTTGTTGAAATAAATATGAAATGAAGAGTAACGGCTCCGCTGTCGTTTCAGACTATAACAAGCTGTGTGTACAACCATTAATATTAACTAAATATCTGCAATGTTTATAAAGACAGTTCTGATTTTCTACTGTGCAATAAAAGCAGACACACCCATTATAAGTCGATCCAGTCTACAGCTGAATTCTCCATTGGAATTCCGCGTGCAGTGGAATGCTGAACATGTTTATTTCTTGAGTTGATATCGGTATTTAAAGGTCAAAATATTACATAATACATGGCGCAAGGGAAATGTCCAATCTTAATACTTGTTAAAAGAAAATTATATTGTATTTTAAAATTGTTGCAATTAAGTATACATTCATGAACCGTAATTGATGCGTTAAATTTAATGTGCTATCTTTTCTCAGTAAAGATTTAGTTATGTATACACATTATATCGCTAAATTATTCAAATATTTTGGCAAAAGTTTTCCATGATATTTACCTTTACATTGAGTATACTATATTCTTCAAGTCACAAAGCAGTATGTCTGATATCCACGTGCTAGTATTTAATAACACAAAATTTTAGCTTTCGCTGTATTGCAGTAATAATAATAAACAATCCGGTGTAGTTTTCAAAACATCTGTCCAAGTGCAACTGCTGCTCATCTGCTCGAATTTTAGCAGAAATTTAAATTAGATTTGATCACTGATCAGACCGAGGTGTGATCGCACTTCAAGAATTTGTGAAAACACCAAACTGTTCTATTGACAACAGCTGCCTATCAAAACAGCATTGCCAAACTGACTTTCAATCGGTCTGAACTTGTAGCACTTTACTTGACAGCAAAATCTCAACTTCACATTGAATAAGAAGTTGTTTCGCAAAATTTACCCATTTGCTTAGATCCGTATGCAGATGTGCGTACAAAACGTATTCCCATGGGTACACCAAGTCAAGTTATGCTCACAATTTCTGAGCCAAATCTAGAATTACTCAATGCAACTATTCGTCGTCCAACTGGAATTGAAGAAAAAGTTACGCTCACTAAAATGCCTACTGGCAGCATCGGTATGTCTTCATTACATATCATCGATCATATCTCGAATTTTATTTTTTCATTTTATAATATTTCGTTGAGGGTACTAACTTTCTAACACCAATTTTTTTAACATAATATTTAATTTGAAGGCTTACTAAACTTTGTACGGCAGCAACTTTATTTCTCCTATTACATATCATCGATAATATTTTAAATTTTAAGTTTTTTGTTTTAATACCTCTTTGAGAGAACTAATTTTTTCAACATTAAATTTTTAGGCATTACTTTTACTCCAAAAGAGGCTGGTGAACACTTAGTCAATGTTTTCAAAAACGGTCATCATATTCCCAATAGTCCTTTTACAATCTCTGTCAGTCCTGCAGAATTAGGTGACGCAAACAAAGTCCGTGTTTGGGGACCAGGTGTCGAAAAAGGACGTGTAAATCAAACTGAAAGATTCTTTGTAGATATGAAAGAAGCAGGTAAGTCAATATTTTGTGTTAAATATTTTAAAGACATATACAGGCATACAGCTATAAGTATTAAAGGACATTGCAAATTAATATACATAGATATTATTTTGGAAATCGTTATTAACCTTAAAATCTACTTTTTTTCAAATAATGAATATGCTATGTGCCATGTTGTTTACATATCTTTCTACACAATTCCATAATTTTGATATAAACTTTATTAGGCATGTCAATCTCCGTTTTATATTAATATCATACATCATTCCTAGGTTACTCCAATCTCTCTCTGTCAATTGAAGGACCCAGTCAGGCTTCTCTAGATTGTGCAGATAAGGAGCCTGGTGTCTGTGAAGTTACTTATATGCCTACTGAAGCTGGGGAATATCGCATCACTGTCAAGTACGGTGACCGTCCAGTGCCAAACAGCCCATTTGTAGTAAACGTAGAACCTTCTGGAGAAGTATTTTCATCTGAGAAGATGCGGCCAATGCAGTATAATCCTGCTGCAACGTCTATTGGAAGCGAATGCGAGCTAACTCTCAGAGTCCCAGGTAATAGCCAACTTTAATCATTCTCTTGTAAAAAATTCGTAACTAGCTAATCAATAAGCATAAATTCATTCTTGCCATTAAGTTACAGGTAATTAAGCATTTAGATTGATTCGGAAGGGTTTTTTAGTAGGGTTGAAATTTCGAATAAAAATTATTTTTTGAGCATGATTTGTATTGTTTTACAGAAAATACGCTTCCGAAGGAATCATGAGCATCATCTTAGCTTTAACACCCAATTCATTTTGTCTTTATCCGAGAATAATTTTCTTGAATTTTCTATCACAAGACAGGTTTACACATATGCACAGTTTCCAATTCATATAAAGCCTTAACATACATTGAATTTTCTTAATTTTTAAATAGGATTTAACAATAATTTTTTGGTCCCGTATTAGATGACTAATTAATGAGTATGTAAAAATGAATGATTAAAATTTCATTTTAATTTTACAATGACTTTAGATGCTAGTCCAAATGAAATGCAGGCTCAAGTGTTGAATCCACATGGACAACCAGAAAATGCTAGAATTGGAATTGATAAGGATGGGAAATTCACTGTTTCATTTATTCCTCAGGTTAGATATATAGTTATTTTTAATTGCAGAAACGGCTTAAAATATATATTTATGCTTATTAAGAATATATAGTTTTAAAGTCTAAAAATAAATTTATATATATATATATGTGTGTGTTTGCTTGCTCTATGTGCAATATTTATCAGCTTCTCAAATTTGAGCAGCTATGAATAAAACTTTGATAAACTTTGCAATAATTGTTTTAATTTAGATGCAAGGTGTACATTTGGTTCATGTATATCATCGTGGTAGAGAGATATATGGAAGTCCATTCCCATTCACTGTAGGCCCAACTCCTGAAGAGGAGCTTGGGGCACCTTTAGTTAAAGCTTATGGACCGGGACTGCAGTTTGCTGAAGCCGGAAAACCAGCAGAATTTGTTGTTATGACAAGAGAAGCAGGCGGAGGAAGTCTGTCAGTAGCAGTTGAAGGACCTGCTAAGACCGATATTGACTTGCAAGATAATAAAGATGGTTCTTCTAATATTATATACTATCCTACTCTTCCAGGTATAACATTACTAAAGCTCTCGAAAATTTTTTCTATTTCGTGAAGAGACCAAGAATTTTAGTTGCTATTTTTAGGTGAATACAAAGTTAACATTAAGTTCAATGAACAACACATCCCCAACAGTCCATTCACAGTTACATGCCATCCAAATCTCTTCCCACCATTCTCTAGACCTTCTGCTGGTAAGTAAATTCAATATTTGCTATATGCAGTTGTAGTACTTAACCTATAATAAAGGTATTACGTCCCATTTTTATTTGGTAAATTTCATGGATTCAATTTAGGCTTATTACCTAATCAGCCATCTAGCTTTGTAGTATCTCTACCAAACGTCTACAGCGTTAATGAAATTGATGCACGGCTTTACACTCCTCTGAATACCGAAATTCCTTGTCAACTTCAGAAGTTAGATAATCAAGGTAAAAAACATTTTTAACATATATTCTGGATGTACATACATGTATATTTATATTTAACAGTTCTGTTTAAAAGAATCTGTTAAAAAGATAGTTTCAGCAAACTGAATTCACTTTTCATATAGAGAACTAACACTTTAATAGAGAAAGTCTTGAGTTATTTAATGAAATTATGCGTCAAGGGAAATGATTTATTGAGTACCCTTCTGATAGAATGAGGATTTTTTTATATAATGATTTCATATTTGTTATTCAATCATTGATTGTGTTGAAATTTAATATTTTCTAGGTAGTTCTGAAAGTTTAAAAAAACATTTTTTTAAGTCTATGTATACAATCTGTTAAAAAAATGTTTAACTGGTTTTCCACTAAAATTTCTGCAAAATAAATTTAACAAATCTTCTGCTAAGCTTTTTGTTAAATATAGGTAAACTTTCAGCTCTGTGTGCGGTATATTAGAGCTCCGAATGCTTTGATCGTAAATGTAAGATCAGTTTTGTAGTCGTCATTTATTGTAGGAAATTACTCCATTAAATTCACACCAACCGTTACCGGCGAACACCGCGTAGATGCTAAAGTTTGGGGTGCTCATATTCCTGGCAGTCCATTCTATTTTAAAGTAGGTGACATTCGAGGTGATCCCACAAGAGTCTTCGCAGATGGTGAGGGATTATATCGTGGAACAACTGGACGCTCTTGTGAGTTTATTGTCAATACATGCAATGCTGGAAAAGGCACACTGCAAGTTACCATCGATGGTCCATCTAGAGTAACTATGGACTGCGTTGAGGTTGAAGAAGGATACAAAGTTAGTTACACACCATTGGTAGCTGGTCAATACGACATCACTGTCAAATATGCTGGACCCTATCACATCAATGGATCACCATTCAGAGCAATTATTACTGGTAACTACTTACATAATGATATACTAGATTTCTGGGGGTGCAAACTATTTTTATTTTTCCACTTGCTCATGAATGATTTGTGTTATTTCTCATGTAGAAGAACGGCTTCTTAAAAATTCCGAGGTTGTGTTTTAATGCATTCAATTATTTGTTTATGTAACATTCATATTTGAAAATATTTTGTGACCCCTAATGAAAGTGCATGTATGCATGCAATTAAAGAGTTTTTCATAGGTAGTTCAAGCTTTCTGGGTAGGTCTTGTTATCTAGTTCATGTAGAATTTGTCTCCATACTAACAATGCAATCTTAGTTAAATTAGCAGCAAATGTATAGACTTTCCCTAAACAAATATATTAATCACGTATGTTTTCTACCTTGGTTTTTTTAATGAAGTTAATTTCATACTAAAAATTATTAATGCCCCGTGATTCAGAAATCTACAATTTCTAGAGAATATATTATGGCGTTTTTATCATTAAACTATAGATTTAGTTGGTCATATTTTCAGGTTTAGGGTAGTTGTTTAACGTTGATAACGCGAAATTGTAGATTTGTTTTTAAGATATTTTTGATTTTATATTGCAACATGTATAAAACAGCTATTGGTTCATTTGTGCGGTGAAATAACCAAGATTTTGAGTACCTAAAGGTTTTTTAGTATATTTTATTCTTGGCTAACACAAATTTTATGTAAAGAAGGGTAATGTAAAAGTTCCCTGCTGCTTAAATTATTATTTAGATCTGTGATCTTTTTAATATGTGATCCTCCAACTGAAGATAAAATCGATTTTTTTTCAGAATTTCATTTTATACTACTGTTAGATTGCGAAGTAGCTCATTTCCTATTTTTAAAACTAAGAAGGTAAATGTCTTTAATTTAGGAAGCAATATAATGGGTCATGCTCCTCAGCGTGACCATGCTGATTTGATAGTAGAAACAGTTTCAAAAACAACACGATCTGGTGTCCCATTACCGACCAAAGATCAACCACCACGAGCACAACAAGTACAATGTCGCGGTCCTGGACTAAAACGTGCAGATTTAGGACGTCCTACGAATTTTATCGTTGATTCATCCAAAGCTGGTAGGATTCAAGTTTTTTCTTCTTAGATACCGTTGATAAAATATATTTTAGATTTACAAATGTTTGAATTTCTACTGTAAATTGCAGAAAAAATATTCTTACAAAATTTTAGGTTACCTCATTGATATTGCCTAATAAGAATTCTGACAAGAACATTTATCAAAATCTTTTAGAAAAATGTTAAATCTTAACATCTATCTAGTAAATAGGCACGGTCTGCTGCTCTTCCCTACGATTCTGGGCCACTGGGCTTTTAGCTTACGAACAGTTCGACCAATGTTTGATCTCTAAAACAAAATAAAATAAAATTTACACAATCAAGGGAACTTTAGGCATGCCTCAATTAAAGAAATCTCAACCATTATATTAATCTGAAAGCCTTTATCCGAGTTTAGCATGTATTTTACAAAATCCAACCCTTTCAAACTGCATTGAAATTCACATCATTTAATCCCTCAATATAATGAATTTGGCCTAGCCTAACTTGCTAAAGGCTTTTTCTTAATTAATTTATATCATTAAATATCTTTTTAACATTTAAATGTGTCTAAACTCAATATATCTCATATTTAGGTAACTCCATGCTTTTGGTGGGTGTTAAGGGACCATATCATCCAGTTGAAGAAATCGTAGTCAAGCATCTTGGCAACAATGAATTTGACATCAAATACAGACCAGTGGAAACTGGAAGTCACAGTGTCATTGTCAAGTGGAATGACGAACATGTTCCTGGATCTCCATTCAACGTGCTTGTGGTTTAAAATCTAACGAGCTTTTAGCTTCTCGACGCTTTTACTAATTTTCTTATTGCATTCTTTTCAAAATTTAGCTTGCCTTTCAAATTGTTAAATAGAAATGATTTTGTATTATTGTGCGTATTTCGATGATTTTTTGTCTTAATCATAATATTAATATACATGTACATGTAGTTTCAAACTGTTTTAAACGGCTCTCGTATTCATTAAACGTAAATCAGTCATTAAATTTAATACCAGGCTTTACCAGTAAGTGAAATGTTCACTATTAAACACCAAATTTCCTGAAAAAGTGATAGAAAAGAATTCCAGAATACACCTTATAACATCTCATACTTAAATTGCCTACGTACAAAAGATATAGTAAATTGAAAGATTTCAACTCCATAGAATGCAATTTTAGGGTTGATACATATTAATGCAAGAGAATTAAAAGTAGAATTTTGACACTTCACTTTTAAATAGCGCATTCAAATTATGCATACGATTGGATAAGTTACTAGATCAGAAAATAAGTTCGAAATGTCAACAGGCAATAATCTACCTAATCAATCAATTGAATACTAAACAGAGAATTCAGCTACACATTGCCAGTATATTTCGAAATTTAAAATGACTTTTCAGCGACAAAGAAAAAAAATAATTTTTCATTTGCAACAAAAAAATAAACTTTAATTTGTACGTAATAAATGACAGAATGAATATCCAAATAATTTCATAGATTGACATATTAACCCCTTAACTGTTACATTTTTCAAACTTATCCAACAGTAAATGTCAGGTTTTTTTATAGAAAATCATGAAAATTTAACTTAGATTGAGAAACCTTCCTTTATTCGCCTAAACAACAACAAAACAATATATAAACTATAGTATATAAAGTATAAACTAGTGTTAACATTGGTCTGTCACAAAAACGTATATATACGTGCTTAACAACACGGGATAATTTCCGTAAACGTATATATACGTGCTTAACAGTTAAGGGGTTAAGAAATCATTAGACGACATTTTAATTAAAAACAAAGATCAAAAAACAATCAAACTAATTATGAACATTGTTTTAAGATCGAGGAATTCATACCGAAAACATGATCAAAGAACTCAAAAAATATCAATAATTAAAGAAAATGTTAGATTTATATATAGCAATCATAAGCTAAGAACAAAATTTCAATTAAAATCTACAACTGAGGAAACCAATAAATCAAATATAATTTATTAAATCAAATGCACCTGTGGTGAAGATTATATTGGTTTTTCTAGTAAGCAACTATCAAGAAGAATTAAAGAACATGAGACCAGTTCTAATATATCTAATCATCTAAATAAATGCGGACTAAATTTTGAAACAAAAATATTACATCAGACGTCAAGATCAAGTAATTTAAAGATTATTGAGAGTGTTTTTATAAAATCCTTGCAACCAAGTTTAAACACAAAAGAAGACTATTCATAAATTAAATTTGCCACTTTTTAAAATTTAAGAAATTATAATTATTATTGTAAAATCTAGTAAATTTAGAGGGAATAATTTGTAAAACTGACGATGACTTTGTAAGTCGAAATATATTTTGCATGTTCTTATTAAGGTTAACTGACAAATCGTTGCCTTAATTAATATTGCTTGCACATGGAATTTACAAAATAGAAGACAAGCACGCTTTAGTCGTAACTTAGGCAAGTAGAAGCCTGTTTATGTATTCAGCTAACTGGAAAACTATGGTCCCTCTAAAGGAACAGCAAATTTGTTATTGCAGTCTTGATAAACAAAAAATGTTTTATCTAAATAAGTCCATAGACGTAATTCAGCGCCGCCAGGGTGAAATCTGTCAGAGGTCGAGATTATTTTCATGTGAAACCTCAAGGGCCAAATCACCGGTATACGTTTGGCCTTGCAAAACGAAAGACCAAACAAATGGACATGCTACTTAACATCATTTATGAATTATATCAATATTATTTAATAAAAAATTCTAAACACTATGATGTTCATTTGGGCTTGGGCCGGTCCGTGGGCTACCACCACGGCATCACTGAATTGAACGCTTAATTGGACAAAGGCGTTTGCCATGTGCGTAAATTGTGTACATCAAAGATGCAAATGGATCATGCCCGGTTGACAAAAACTTAAGTAAAAGGTATTATCAAGAAGAGTAAATTTTTTAATAATTAACCACCAGACTACGGATAGTGATTCCAAAGTGCTTGAATGGGTTCTAGCCTAATTTTTCGTGTAACCTTCACTGTAGCTGAAGAATCTCTTTCATATTAGGATAGTGACATGGGATAATGCCATTTTTTTTGCTGTTTTTGACAGTGTTTGCAATGCTGCAGCTTTTGATTCTCATTCTCTAGAATCTCAAAAGTGATGATTAAAATCAGATGGTTGTCAGGTGCTATCCAATCTAGAAATTAATGAAATTGTGAAATTGAGAGGAGTACCTACAATATCTGTTTGAAGTGACGATTTCATTTTTGTTCTGGGAAAGTAAACTGCTTAATCATAATGTAATAAATGCCATGCTTGGGACATAAAACTGGTCCTTAACAGTGACATAATTTTAAAAAAATTCAATATATTGAAATTTACATAAGATTTTTGGAAATTTCTAAATTTGAATGCCAATATTAGCTCACGCATTGACCCAGTTGTACAGTGCTTTTTCAAAGTATCGACCCGGTTTTTAAAACCTTTATCCGGTGACCTGGGCCTGGTTGCATCTCTTGTGTAGATGTAGAATAAATTTTGTTTCCAAGATTTTAGTTAAATGTGATTAAAACTAATTGCCTATTTTATTAGTTTCATAAGCCTGAGCCAATGTTTTCACCCATTGTAGGAAATGATTACTTTTTTGAAATGTAAATTATGCTCTAACCATAATTTTACTAGAAAATAAATCATGATTTTATATCTTGTATTAGAATTCAGCACAATATATAGAAATTCTTTTATACAAAGCTAAGATTAGATTTTCTTCAAATTCTTGATGTGGCTTAAGCCAATTATCTCCACAACCAAATTTGGATTGTACAAATTGTATATAATTGTCAATGTACACAAGTATACACTGTATAATGCTATTAAAGTGCTTTCCACCGTAAATTAAAAATTTTATTTGGGCAACTTACTAAGAAAGGATGCCTATTCATAAATGGATACATTATGCTTGAAAACATATTTTAATACAAGGAATCTGTCGTTGGCATAATTTCAGAATAATTCCGGGAGGGGCCTACTTTAATGTATCTAATTAAGACCTTTTTAATATCAAACCGGCAATAACACTCCAGCTAAATTATACTAAGCAAGCAAACAATTTTCTAAAATTTATTGTTTCTAAGAAAATTGTCAAACCCTCTAACGTCACGAATTCCGAATTGGCCCACTGCGAGCCTGAAAGTACAGTAAAATAAATACTTTAACATAGTTATTGCTTCTTTAAGCATTACACTTCCTTATTATCTGAAAATTCGGCATGGGAAAATTCAAACTTTTTTAGAAAATCGAGGACATTTTTTCGAAAGTTCTTGTTCTGAACACTAGAAACGCGATTTGTTTGCTTTATTTTCATTCAGCAAAATCTCATTGAATTTAATATTAATAAAAATTTTGTTTCTATCCAATAATTTTTGCATTTGAAACATCAGATGTAAATATAATCTCAAGGAGTGTTGGTTGTAATTGTTAAGATCCTTTTTACATATATTCAGCCCTTTTCGCATTGCACGATATAATAGCCCTAACATTGCATTATATTCAATTTCCAATCTGACATTAATTATTTACACAAAAGTCAGTTAATAAATAAAATACAATTTTTTTTACAGCATACATATAATCATCGCATGCAAACATTTGTTCAAAGATGTTGATTTTACTAGATCAACTAGACTGGTAAAGAATATTACTAAATCCATATCCAAATCAATTATTTAAATATTATTTGCAATTATTAAAATATTTTGTTATGAAAACAGCTGCGGTAATAATTAAATTATTGCATTAAAAATCCAATTGAAATCCAATGAGTTGCCAATTTTGCTTGTCCAACTAATTCCAAAGCAATTCTAACGTACAATTAGAATCCAATTTTATTCCAATTCCAATTGACAAACCTAGTGGTAGTAAGTACATCAACACTGAAAATATGGTGATATATATAACATAATAAAAATGCAGGGTAAAACTGAAAACAAATGTGTACATACATTCTTACCCGACATAATACCTTTAAAAATTTACTGTCATGTGAAATTTATTGATATTGTTGCCAAAATTATCTGAAATTTATGAATAGCCCCTCAACCGACATTAATATCTCCTAAATTAATAATGTAGAAGTGATGAAACTTGGTATTTAAGAACTTTAGGGTAATGCAATGGGTAGGAATGATATCAGAAGGAATGTATCAAGAGTTACAATAGTGTAAGTCATTGAATTAGAAAGTCGTTCATATAAATTCCTAAATATCAATCTAGACCTGTCAAGATAATTTACTTGAAATAATTAAAATATATTTAAGCTTTACACATTAATATACATAAGTCAACTTAAGGAGAACTTTATAAATTTAAAAAATGTGTATTATGTTAAAGTACTTCAAATTTATACAGTCCAGAAAATCTTACTGAACACCATTATATATATTTGGAAATGTGCTGCACATAAAATATGAAAGCGTGTAGCTATTCAAAGGATAAGAGATAAGTTATGAGTAATAATATCTACATAAATATCTCAGGGTAAGAAAACAATGATAAAAAATTACCAAAATGGAAACTATGAACAACAAAATGAAGCTATGCATTAAATCAATATGAAACACAACAACCAAGTAGCTAATAGATGCAAATGAGATTTAAATAATTCCTTAAAACAGTTTTCTGAAAACAAAAATATTTCACAAAAATAGAAATGCATTTCAAGTTTTTTCCAAACCACAATTTGATGGAAGTCTCATCTCATAGAGAAACGATCAAAAACAAAAATTCTAAATTATTAATTTATAAATTTAGGAAAATTAAGTGATTACAAAGAAAGAAATATTCACAATCAAAATCAAATGGTAATTCATAGAAAGTTGAGAGAAAAGGAAAAGTTGAATTTTACTTTTGTAACACGATATCAATTTAAGCAAACATCAAGATATCTAAAAATTAACATAATTTCAAGGCCCAAGTAATGAAAATCAAAGTAGACCATTGTTTGATACATTAAATCAATGTACTAATTGGTGAAATAATACCAACATACAAAAAGGTATATTCATGAAGCTACGTGCTACATACAGACCAATCTCAGTTCTATCAATTATAAGTAAACCATTTGATTGAATTCTATACAATCAAATTAATGAATGTATCAAAAAATTCCAAATTTTAGGATCTTTATAAATTGGGTTTAAAAAAATATGTCTTTAAGTAATGCATGAATTTTTGTATTAGAACATCTGGAGAAATCATATAAATAAAGAAGATAGAGTTTCCATCCTTATCATTAGAATTGCTTAAGCATTTAATTCAATTAATCATAAAATACTAAAAGAAAAATTAAATTCTACATATTTAATGATTATGCAGCTAAGCTATAAACCTCTTATTTAACTAATAGACAACAATATGTACGAGTAAGCATTAAAAATGCAATACACTGATAATTAAAAAAGGAACACCGCAAGGCTTTGTGCTAGTACAATTGATATTCAATTGCTAATGACAGCAATATTAATGAAAACATAAAATGCTCATTGCACACTGCTATTTTCAACCAACTATATTTAATTTAGTTAATGCACTGTAAAATGGAAGGTTATATTTTGAAAAAAATAACATGCAGCTAAATTTTGACAAGACTTCATTTATGGTGTTATTTTTAAACGTAAACGATTATATCATACAAGAAAAGACCAAATTTAAATACCTTCAAATAATATTTGATAATAATTCAAAATCTGAAAATGAAGTCAAGATAATAATGCTGAAAATGATACAAGGAATCAAGACACTATCTAAACTTCAAAGATTTATACCTATCAATTGGAAAATTGTTCTAATAAAATCCTATAAATTGCATCATGACTTATATTACGCCTGAATATTAACTGCTTTCACTTAAAAAGTAAAGATCAAATTTGAAAGAATTTTTAACTGGATTATCAACACCATCACTGAAAAAATAAAAGAGTTAAAATCAGGCGAAATAATTATTTTTATTAATTAAAATGCTTCAATTAAAATCTCTAGAAAACTTTTTTAATTGAAGACAATAGTCAAAATACCAACTAAAATACTCTTAAGAACAAATTCTTATAGAAAACTTAAATTTAAGAAAAAAAAGATGAAGAGCACTTTTACTAATATTTTATTGACACATGGGATGAATTATCACACCACATTATTGAAAAAAATGAATGAATGACTTTAAAGGAAATGTAAAAATGTCTTTAAAACCAAGAAAAATCACCTATTTAAATTCCAAAAAACAAGATTAATCAATAAAGCAGAAAATACTGTTTTTTAAAATCCTAACAAGTGCTTAGCACTTTATTTGTATATTGAGTTTATGTACAGCAGATATGAATATGAATTAAATATTTTTACTAATAGAGTGATCAGAATGTTTAAATCTTGAATCGGTGCGTTGGCGTGTATCGCTTTTATCGTGTATCAGTATTCCGTGTATTTTAACTGATCGTGTTTCGGTATTTCGGGTATTTAAAAGTAGTATATTTCATGTATTTTCGCGTATTTAGAAACTAAATTTCAATTAAAAAAGATTTTATTCAATGAATGAAATTTTAACTAAAGCTTCTAAATTTTTAGGAGAAATGCTCTTTGTCTTGCGCTATATCTGAATTTGCAAGCAGAAAACAGCCGTTCAACTGCACCACTGTTTGAAGGAATGCTCAAAATCTCTAAAACAACATTTTTAAAATCATTAGATATAGGAGATTTACACCAAAATTTAACAGTATCTGAATCGGGCTAGCAGTGACACCATCTAAATATGAAAGTAAAAATTCATGTGTTGCTGATTTTTGATCATGTAGAAGAGCACAAAAATCTAAGAATTTATTTTTTGATGGTGGTTAAATGACTTGAGGCTCTATAATTTGGAGGGAAATTCTTTCTTTGATGCAAGGCTCCAAAAATTGTGAAAATATTCACCTACAGTTGGCAGTTAATTAAATTGTATTATTTATCAACACCAAAAGTATTGATTTAGAAGTACTAGCAAGACCAAAGCCTTATTTTTTTGCAGAATGCAAATGACTTTGATAGTGGTGATGAAGACATCAATACTACGTAATCTTAAATACATGGATCAAATAATTCTGTTTCTTCCACAAATTGTTAAAGTGGTCGCACTTCCTCATTAAACATATTACGCAAGGAAAGTCGAGGAACAGATAAAAAAATGATAAATATACATAAAATTTGGGATAAAATTTTGGATCATTTTGGAATTAGAATACAAATACTGCCTTTCAGTTATTCCTTACTTGGGTAAAGTTGAAAGTCAGGATCAGGAAACATCCTTAGGAATACATATTGTCATGTCATTGCTAATGAACTAGTAAAACAAAATACTTCCTTAGTTTTAGAAAACTAAATTTGTTATATTCTGAATTCTTCAAATCGGGTAAGCTAATGCTAGTAATATATCACAGTAAGAAAAATTAGCCAGTATTTTGACTGTGGACACAAGATCGTGATGCTGTGGATCCTAACAATTGTAATCCAAGGAAGAAAGCAGAAATTGTATTGTTTTTACAACTAAGATAAATGTGGTGTGGATAGGTCGGATGGAATGCGTAGAAATCTATGTCCACTAAAGCAGCATCACGAAGATGGCCAATAGCTGCATTTTACAATTTGCTAGAGTTTTCAATAATAAATGTCTGGGTTATTTTCAACAAAATTACTGGAAATAACATAAGTTGTCGCATATTTATGCTTAAAACTTGCCATTTAATNTCTATGTCCACTAAAGCAGCATCACGAAGATGGCCAATAGCTGCATTTTACAATTTTCTAGAGTTTTCAATGATAAATATCTGGGTTATTTTCAACAAAATTACTGGAAATAACATAAGTTGTCGCATCTTTATGTTTAAACTTGCTATGCAATTTATTGAAGGACAATGAATGGCGGATAGCTCTACAATACACGTTACACGATTTGAAATACACGATTTTTCGTGTAGTATTCAGCTTTTTTCATGTATCGTATATCGGTAATAGACGTCAATGCATTGTTTTGAATAAATGCTTAAATCATGATAATCTATGTTTACTTTGAAGCAAAAATATTTATAAATATTTATTTGAATCACATGTACCAAGAAATTGACTTATTACCTGACAAGATCTTAAATAAGTTCACGTAATTATACATATCATAATTTTCTAGTTTTGTTATTTAATATATATTTGTTTTTAATACTTAGTTTGTAGATTTTAGATATATTTTGCAATAAGGTTGCATTTACTTAAGTTGAACAGAATAAATCAAACAATCAAATAATGGTGTGAAGGTATTTAACCAAGAAGTTTCCTCAAAATTTATTGTAATACTCATTCCAACTATTTATGAGCAATACACAGCACAATTGATTATATTTTTAAGTTAGCTTGCTTTTCCTACACTTCAGTGAACAATTTTATGTGGTCGCAACTGAAACTTGAGTGAAAAATATTCGCCTTTCTTGTTCACGTATTAAATTACATTGTAATATAACAAACAATAAATATGGATAATGGAGTTTGGGAAGTGTTTCTGTGTAATTGTTGTGAATACAAATATCAATTACACCTTTAGATGTTTAAATAAGTTCGTATCAATACTAAATTTGAAGCAAAGTGTGAGACCAACTATTTTTAGTAGGCATAAAGCTCATAATTCCTTGAAAATCCATAATTTCTTTAAAGTTGAAGTTGTATTTTGCATACTTGCTATCATTATGGTAAACTTAAGCATCACATGACATGACTTAATAGTTTTACCTCTTATTTTAAATGCATGGATTTCAAAATAAAATGCCTTATTAATTCTACTAATTTTTTTGAAACTACAAAAAATAATATGAAATAATGAGTCCTTGTTCGTTTTGAATACGATTGCGATACAATCGGTGACGTCAATCTCCGTACAAATCAAAAGTTTGAAAATAATTTCTCATTTATATTTTGTCAAATAATTGATGCCTTTACCATTAACAGGATGTGAGCAAGTATGCTTACTCATTCATTGAGTTTTGCAATGACTTAGCGTATGTTTGGTCTGCGTTAGTCAACAAGAAATGTTTAGTTCGCATCCTGTTAATGTAATAGAAATCCATGATCATACATGCGGAAGAAAACTACTGTAAAACAGGTGTAAGGAATCAAACAGAATTAACCTTAAACAGCGAACACATTTTTAAAATCTTTCATAATTTCTGCAAAAAACTTTAAGGACTATAACTTAGGATCTAAGAGAGGATAGGAAAATGTTTCCTCTTTCACTTACGTATTAAAACCGCGTTATATCATGGTCATGGGCCCATTAAGACGTTTCTTAATTCAGCCTCTGTGTCGACAGCACAACAGCCATGACTTTGCACACTGTGTGCCTCAATGGGATTGAAGTGTTCTATCAACGGAAATCCATCCACTTAGGGTTAGTTGCTTCTACTACGGGTTCTACACCTTTTTCCAATTAAATTGGCACAACTAACATTTAAATTGGCACAACTAACATTTAATTTGTCACAATTGTAAATCATAAATTTAATTACTAATCTGTATTGTTTATGGGGTATTAAAACAAAAGATTTATCTCTTCCGCTTAATTGGCAGGGTTTTTTAAATTTTGCGAAGTTTCAATAAAAACAAGAAGACAAACATTTAACATATATTGAAACAAAAATAACAAGCAACAATTGTTTTTGTGTATTTTGGCATTTGTATAAAAGAAAAACTATTTAGTTTGTTTATATATATATATATATATATACCTTTTTTAGAAATATATATTCGTATATATTACATAATATGAATTAATAAATATAATTTGTTTTCAATGTGTATATACAGTTGTCAAAGAAGTGGGTTCGATTCCTAATTTAAAAAAAAACATTCTAATTTTCGAACGTGAAGATCAAATTTAAAAAACCCTGCCAATTAAGCGGAAACGATAAATTTTTTGTTTTAATACCCCTAAAACAATAAAAATTAGTAATTAAATTTATGATTTACAATTGTGACAAATTAAAAGTTAGTTGTGACAAATTGAATGTTAGTTGTGCCAATTTAAATGTTAGTTGTGCCAATTTAAATGTTAGTTGTGACAAATTAAATGTTAGTTGTGCCAATTTAATTGGAAAAAGGTGTAGATCTCCTTTCGACCTGAAGATTAGGTATGGAAAAAATGGAAGTTGCGTCATAAAATCAGAAATTTTATAGAAAAGTCGTTAATCGCTTCTGCACATCACGCACAAAAATACACCTTAGTACACTCACTAATAGATTTGCGACGGGGCTTGGGGAAAATTGTATGAAAATCTCGGAAAACAGTTTAACCTTTAAAAGGTTAATCATTAAGGGATATTCTTGAAATATGTTTTGATTTGCTTGACATGTAAAATTTTCCAGTGAATACCGTATCAAATCTCACTTTGCATTTTTAACATTTTTTTTAAACAAAATTCATTGTTCAAACTACTAAAAACAAGTTTTAAATTTATGTTGATAGAAAAGCAATGTTTGATATTTTGCAGTTAATCATCATTTTCAATAAAAAATTATTGATTATGTGCTGTAATAATGTCTAAAACATGCGCTCAAAAATCCAAACAAGAGCAGTCTTTCTTCTGTACGTAAGCAAGATTTCATGAAAAGGAATTCTTACAAAAAGAAACTTTCAGTGGGCAAGCGGCACAGAAATTCTATTTGAAACATTCTTTTAGTAATTATTCCGAGTTTTGCTGAAATATTTGAAAACTTCAGTTTGCGGTCAATAGCTTCTTAGAAATAATTGAAGCATGCTTATTTATGGCATGCATTGATATAAAAAATTCCAGTGATTTACTGTCGTTTAATCTCATTAGTAAATTAGTAACATAANAATTGGAAAAGTTGTAGATCTCCTTTCGACCTGAAGATTAGGTATGGAAAAAATCGGAAGTGCGTCATAAAATCAGAAATTTTATAGAAAAGTCGTTAATCGCTTCATGCACATCACGCACAAAAATACACCTTAGTACACTCACTAATAGATTTGCGACGGGGCTTGGGGAAAATTGTATGAAAATCTCGGAAAACAGTTTAACCTTTAAAAGGTTAATCATTAAGGGATATTCTTGAAATATGTTTTGATTTGCTTGACATGTAAAATTTTCCAGTGAATACCGTATCAAATCTCACTTTGCATTTTTAACATTTTTTTTAAACAAAATTCATTGTTCAAACTACTAAAAACAAGTTTTAAATTTATGTTGATAGAAAAGCAATGTTTGATATTTTGCAGTTAATCATCATTTTCAATAAATAATTATTGATTATGTACTGTAATAATGTCTAAAACATGCCCTCAAAAATCCAAACAAGAGCAGGCTTTCTTCTGTACGTAAGCAAGATTTCATGAAAAGGAATTCTTACAAAAAGAAACTTTCAGTGGGCAAGCGGCACAGAAATTCTATATGTAACATTCTTTTAGTAATTATTCCGAGTTTTGCTGAAATATTTGAAAACTTCAGTTTGCGGTCAATAGCTTCTTAGAAATAATTGAAGCATGCTTATTTATGGCATGCATTGATATAAAAAATTCCAGTGATTTACTGTCGTGAAATCTCATTAGTGAATTAGTAACATAGTTATCTGGACGTTTTTTAAAAGTACAGTAATTATAGTAATGATAATTGTGTAAGAAAGTGGTTTTTCAATACACTAAATAAACCACAAGATTAAAGAAACAGATAAAAACTTAGTGATATCACATGCAAAAAAAATTTTGATTTTCAAAAAACAGTAGATGTCGGGCTTAAGTGTTCCCTTGTCCCAGGGTTTATGCAATCACATCAGAATTCAACTTAAAACTAATAAATGAGTCCAATTTCTATGAAACTAACAGTTTGAAAACATTATATTTTAATGGTATATTTCAACAGTATGTGACCAAATATTTAAAATTATGATTTTTTCAAAAATAAGTTCATGCATACATAGCCCACGTGGGCTATGATGCATAATATAAATTCGTTCATGATGGTAGGAAAGTCGTAAGCCAATTCTAAATATATTCTTCAAAAATATATAAAATATAAAAGTATAAACAATTTTTCTGAAAATGTTATTCAAAAATTTCATTGATAGTTCCTTTAGTCATTTTGTCTTTGTTTTAACTGAATCGTGGGGATTTCAAAATATTAAATTGCTTACATAAGATTTTAATAGATATGTAATTGACCG